>JBBKCR010000101.1:20345678-20359025 GCA_037577295.1 Ladigesia roloffi
AATGTCACCTTCGACTTGGATGCCCTGGGGGTAAGCAAATAAACATCAAATTTTCATTTTAGGGTGAACTATCCTTTAAATCCAGATTAAATGGTCAAAATAATGCTCTTTATTTTAAGAGCAGACATTATGCCTGATAAAGTGGTCCTGCTTCTTTTCAGGTGAAAGTGTCTGAACTGCTCTGACAAACTTGGCATTCCTTAATTCACAATCTAATCTCTCCTGAAGGCTCTTTAAACTTGGCTTTAAATCAGCAGACAGCAAAAACCATTATCTAAACGACTCCTGGAATGAATGTACCATTATCTTAATGGCTTTTGGACAAATTAATAACTATTATCGGTCATCAAGCTGCTCATACCCTGTGGCGTTCCAAAAAGGATGTTCACTGTGCAGGAGCGATGCACTTGGTGTTGCTGAGTGATGATAATGGCGAAGGGTGTGCGAGCTCGGCTCACATCCTCCAGAGCCTGGGTCAATGACACCTCCGTGTTGAGGAAGATAAGGTCCACCACCATGCCATGATCTCGCACTTTCCGACCCACTGTTTCTGCATACTCTCTACACAAGGTCAAAACAAGACAAACACTCATTAACTACAGGTACTAGTCAGTCTTAGATCACCCAACAAATTTAGTTTATGACGATAGCAAGAGCAGACAGACATGTCCTGTTCATTTGTGCAAAGCAGGCTTCACTTTTTAGGGGAAGGATGTCCTGTACTGATGCCACAATTAGGCATGGGCCGGTATAAGATTCTGATGGTATGGTAACCTTGGATAAAAATATCACGGTATCATGGTAATTACTGCTCTACAATGTTGTATTTAAATGTCCGGGTAAAAAAACTACTCTTTTTCCAACTTAACACGGTATATTTTCTTTTAGGAAACATATAGAACATTTTGTAACATTGAACATCAGACAAAATTATTAAAATAAATAATTGAATCTGCTTAATTAAATATAATTGCAGTCACTTGTGAGCCTAAACCTGCAACTCAACAATAAACAAAAAAAAGAAACAAATAAAATTTTCAAAAACAAATCTTTCCTTAGACGACACAAATAATGCACATAACGAAGGAACGGTATAATTTTTTTTTGCGGTTTTGAAACCGTGACTTTTTTAAACCACGGTAAACCTTGAAACCGGTTATCATCCCATGTCTAGCCACAATACAGATACCCAACTGTAGTCAGCACAGACAACAATCTGAAATCATCTTTTGCCTCTCAAACATAAGTCAGTACCATATAAACATTTCAAAATAAATTTTTCGAGATGCAGAAAGATTTTTTTGCTTCTTATTTCAGCTAAAAAAAAAAAATACAGCTGACATAATTACAGTTCTGCTGACAAGACTCACTCTAGTTCTATCTAATGTTTACATGACACCGGTTACATTCAAAATGGCTCCTTATTTCCTAGACAGTGAGCTGTAAAAGTAAGAGAAGTTTCTGCTCTCATTTTTGCATAATTTTTTGTGTATACAAGGCTGAATCATCAGTGGTTCTTTGTAAGGCATATTATACTCTATGTGGATCCAGGAGCATGTGGTTTATTGATTTGTGAGCTATGTGGGACGTAGGGAGTCACATGAGTCACAGATTTGCTGTTCACCTGTGCTGCACAGTTGAGGCACCTCTATTTCCATCATTACACTCAAAAGTTTAGTATTTGTGTTTTTCCTGATTTCAATCCAATGATTTTAGCACCTTAAAGATACTGAGTATAAAATTGGAGCACCGTGAATTTAAAGACATGCATTTAGAAAAATGAAGCTTTAACACCTCTTTCCCGTCAATATTAAATTTTTTGTAATTTAATGAGAATAAGAGCTTGGTAATCAAGAGACTCACTTCTGCTGCTTGTTAACCACGATGACAGAACAGTCCACAGGCCTCTCGGCGTCATAACGTCTCTGCAGCTCTTCATAGTACTGACGGTAGAGCTCATTCCTCCTGCGATCCTCAGGCCGTGTACGCTCCTCTGAACAGCAACATACGGACATTCAGCAATTAACAGCTTTCTATTCTCATCTCTAACTGAAAGAGATAAACAGAATAACTGAGCACTCACCTTCAGGATCTCTCCTTCCATTCCAAGGCTCCCTATAGCGTTCCGTATAGGGTTCCTCTTTCTTAGTGTAAGGCTCGTACTCGGTACCACGGTAATATCCACGATCATAACCTTCATTTCTGAGCAGCAAAAAGAGGTTTGCTTTGGATTAATGAAAAATTTTAAATAAGCTACAGCTTGAGTGCAAATTTTTCATCAGCAAAATCAATCCATGACTGTTCCTACAGGCACAGCACAAATGATAACAATACTGAAACAATATGGCTGATAACACTTGAGACAGTTATCTAGTTTTCACCAAGATAAGTGTCTCCTACTATTTACATCATCAGTTTTAGTGAAATCATGGTAAGTCACATGATATCATCTACCTGTAAGGAGCCTCTCTTGACTCTTTGTCCCTCCCCACTGAGCTCCTGTAGCGTTCACTGTCATGTTCTCGAGGGGGACCAGGTCTCGGTTCTCGGCTGTGCTCCCTCATTTCTCTGCCATCTCTGCGGTCTCGGGAGTCTCGGCCTTCTCTGCCATGAACTGGCGATCGAGAGCGGGGGCGGGGCTCCCTGCTTTCCACATAGCCAGTTGGCCTATTCAAGCAAAACAGCATAATCAACAAATACCAACTGAACAGGAAGAGGACACTACATTTTCTATGCCAATACGAAAGGTATGTTGTTTTAAAGCAGCACAAATTATTTAAATTGTAATTTAAGACTCGCACAGTTTAGATCTTACGAGATATCTTAAACGCTCGCATCACCGAGACAAACGTACTACAAATGGGACGGAGTGCCAAAAGCAAAATGCTCCCATAAAAGAAATTTTTTAAAAAGAGCGTAAAATTTATTCCGATGCATTACGTGTGGATAGCGCAAGTTGAAGCTTCCAGTTTCTTCGATATCATCCAGGAGGGAGAAACCGACGTATGAAATTAGAACTCATTAGGTTAACAGGTCCAAAATGATGTCCAAATATTAAACGAATATGTTTCTTCTCCAAAATTAAGGGATCCACCCATTTATCAACAGCTTGCAGACGAACCAAAGCATGTTTTCGCAGACGATCGGGAGATGTATATTAATTTAGGTTTAAAAGTGTACGCCGTTGCCGTGAAAAGAGTGTCAAATTCATTCCTCTTCTAAAATAAGATTGTATGTGAAGACAGGTGCTCCAAAAATGAGAGGTTAATTAATTTTATTTCATGTGAAAGCCAATGACAGACCAAGACACATCCATAAAGCTGTGAGGCCGAACACTGCTAAATTTTTCAATTACTCCCCTTTCTCACTGCTTATACAAACAAATGAAGTGATTTTCCACCCCAACCTCCCAGCCCCCTTTCAGTGTGTGCACAGAACAGTATTGAATTATCAGTTTGGTGCAAGAATTGATCGATGTGAACAGGACGTAGATATGGATTATTGACGGCCATCTTTGAAATCCCGCACAAACTCCAGACAGAATGAGTAACACACTGTTAAAAGACAATGACACAAAGGGAAATAGACTCAAATTGCCCTTTCAACTTTATTTCAGCATGTTTTGAAAACTCTTAAAGAGCGAACAAGCAAGAGAAACATGATTGAAGAGGAGAACAAAAATTTTATGAGTCATTTGCCTTTAACGATTTATCTTGTAACGCTTCATCAAACCTTTCGCACCTATTTTCCCAACGATACTTTACCTGCGTGGAGGACTTGACCTGGCTTTCTGTCGTCTCTCCGCTGCCATGTTTACATCTGTAAACAGACCAATCCAAAGGTTTAACAAATTACTGTGAAAAGTCTAGACTTAAAGGACTTCTCACTAAAAAACCACTACCAGTATCTGCTGGGGACACCGTCTGGGAATTACTGAATTTCATGAATGTAATTAAGCTGGAGTCCCCCACATGTAAATACTTCTGAAACAAAATATTTAAATGAGGGAGAACTAAAAAACGTGCAGTTTATTCTGAAAACTGACATTTGGCTTACAAACTAATTCACTGGCTAAATTGGCATTAACTCATTTTAAAAGATTTAAGAAGTCAAAGAGCTAGCACTCCTAACATTTACGCTTACTGAAAGGCAGACAATTGATTCGCTCATAAATGCTGCAATATTTTTAACACCAGTTCATAATCCAACTGCAGGGGTGTGGGGAAAAAAAACACTTACTGCAAAGAATCCCCTAAAACCTGGACTCAAAATGTGCAGTATAGACACGCAATATACAGAAAAACACCTTTGTACAGGACTGAATATTTTCCAATGGTACTGATATACC
Organism: Ladigesia roloffi; assembly: GCA_037577295.1. NCBI lineage: Eukaryota > Metazoa > Chordata > Actinopteri > Characiformes > Alestidae > Ladigesia > Ladigesia roloffi. Next base: position 20,350,027 of record JBBKCR010000101.1, read on the forward strand.
AATGTACTGCCCCCCCCCAATAATCCTGTTGCTTAATACATCCTATCTGTAAAAAGAACACATTGTTTCTATACCAAAAAACTGCCTAATCTACACTCATTTTAACCTGCCAAATAAGTCTCCTGTTGTACCTGACAACAAAACTAGCAACAGGTGTACCATAAGAATGTGTTCATGCACTAATTAAGCCTTACCTAGTTTATAACCTCTATAAATTCGACCGTTATGTCCCGCTTTAGCTGCCTCAGCATCTTCCAGTCGTTCAAACTGCACAAATCCATACCCACGAAACAGGGACAAGGCTGCAAAAGGGAAAAGTTTCATGCACGAAAACGTGATACTTCATTGTGGACTGACACGCCGCTCTTCATTCACAGAAACTGATCATATAACTCCATTTATGCTGCACAGCTGAATCCAAAATTATGTTTTGATGCTTTCTTGTACATAATACTTCTTAGCTGACTTTGAGACGACCCTTGATCTTTTTAGACGCTTCAAATGTCAATCAAATTCAAGTGTAGAAAATTCTTTATCCTTCAATTCATCTAAATAAGAAAGGTGGAGTTTGGCTACTAACCCTGAATTTTTCCATACGGCTCGAACAGGTCCTCCATATCCTTCTTCGCCATGTGCGCAGTGGGCAAATTGCCGACAAAAATTCTTCTCTCCAAGTCGTGAGGGTCATTGCTGTTGGTGCCATAAGGCAGTGGGGATCCACTTCGGCTTCTTCTGTGTGACATGACGCTATTCACTTCGGCTCCAACCGCCCGCTTGCTCAAGATTCACTTGCAATTGGTGTTGTATACGAGAACGTATACAAAATGTTTGGGTTTTTTTTTTTTTGTTTGTTTAACAAATTATTTTTCCCCAGGTCCTGAAAATGTCAGTGCATCAACATAGAGGAAGAAAAGAGAAATTCCATGATAAAATGTCCAGGATAAATAGCACGGATGTAGTTTGCAACATTTGGGGAGAAATTAAATAAACACAATATTATTCAACAACCGATGAGAATGAAAATACTCAAAGATAAAGAGAGTTATAGAATCTACAAACGCATGAAATATACTTAAAAGTCACATTCGTATTAACATATGTTGTTTTATAATTAAGTTGGTACCACTTTCCCCAGAAACGTCCAATTTTTATACGGATTCCGATTTTAAATAGGAAAGCCTGTTGGAACTGAAGACCGAAAACGAGTCGGCTGAAGAGCGAGATACGACAATCATGGCCAATGTCTAGAGCAGATCAGAAAACTTGTATGCAGGATCCACAAACTAAGAAGGTTGAAGGTGATGGGGGGAAAAAATGGAATCCATTACGTCGTAAATAGTGATTTGGGGAATTAGAAAATGCTCCCCAAATGTTCCAAGGATAGGTTTTCCTTTTTTGAAACCCACTGGTGTCAACTGAGAAAGTCAACACAAAACCGGAGTTGAAAAATAACGACCGTGAGGAAAATTCAAGCCTGTGACGATCCAATAAGAGGAAAACGAGATGCACTTCACAGCCATAAATGTGATTAAGTCACGAAAATGCAGTAATGAAATGAAATGTGTTACAATGGTAAGTTTCGTTTTGAGAAACGCCCAGATGCTTTTCCCCTCCATGTAAGAGTGTTGTGGAAATATTTCAAATCTTACAAGGCAAGTTAATTCACCGTTCAGCATTTTGTATATTCATCAACAGCACTTTGACTTATATTTGCTTACGGGCAATGCATACATTTAGAAGATGACAGGCTTGTTAATATTCTGTTGATCGGTAACATTCAATCGATGTTCAATGAAAAAAAAACAACGTTTTAAAATCTATTATTGGTATTAACAGGCCACTCAAAATAAACACAAAGGTATGTTTAGCCCAAAAACTGAAGATGTAGGTGAAGTTGAGGACATAACATTTCTTTGTAGTTAGACGCAGTTTCGATTGCAAACATAGATTAGGATGTGGATGATTGTTTGGCTGAAAGACTGTCTGAGGATTTTTGAAGTGCAATAAATTGTGGTCATGTTATCTACATGTCCGGCAGCAGAAGTATCTGTTAGCAAACAGATACTGCAATGGAATGGTTTGGTAATCCAGATAATAAACTTTGTGACACATTACTTTTTGGAGTCTCAGTGTTTCTTTATGTGGGGAATGTCTTCATGTTATCCAACAAACGTCTAATTTTGAACCATAAGATTTGTCTGGAAATCAGTTAAGGAATATATAGGGCTAAACTGCTTGAGCAAGAATTGGCAGTTATATTTAAATGTGTTGGGTTTCTGCTTATTTACATTTATATCCTCCTCTCTTACTGACCACAGTATTTTGAGTGTGTACAATAGAGTATTAATTACAGAGTATTTTCTGAAGGATTTTATTTAACTTTACGTTATAGCTTGTATTGCTTTTGTCGCTATGTCTCTGTGCAGTCAGACGGTCGTCGAGGAAAATTGCTAGTGAATTTCCTCGACGACCGAAAAAGATCCAGAAAAGTGATGATATGAGCCAACTAAAGTGTTGATGCAGAAATTGTAGTCACACTACGTGGCAGAAAATTTGCAATACTGATCATTTGTCCTTGTCACACTACTGGTCCTGTCATTTGATGCACTTTTGTTCATCGTCTACCTTTTTATTTTATCTATTTTTTTTTTTCTTCCTTGATGCACCGAAAACACTAATGATACAAGATTTTCCCACGGGATGAATAAAGAACTACCTTGTCACACACTATATGGACAAAGGTATTGGGACACCCTGTTTTTCAGGACCAAACCAAATACTGAAGGGCAGTCTTAATGCTTCAGCATACAAAAACATTCTGGACAAGTTATGCTTCCAACTTTCTTGAAGAACATTTTCTATTCCAGCATTACTGTGCCCGATTGCAGAAAGCAAGCTCCATAAAGTAATGGTTGGATAAGCTCGGTGTGGAAGAATTGGACGGGCCCGCAAAAGTTGATATAGCTACAAAGGGGTGATAGGGTAACTCCATATTAAAGTCTACGTATCTGAATGAATTGATATTAAAATCCCTGTAGGTGGAATGGTCAGACGTCCCAATACATTTGTCCACATTGTGTGCGTTCATCATAGCATGGTCGGCCATTTTGTATTAAATGAAAGGACCGTATCTGCGAGGGGCGACGCTTGAACGTTAAAACACATTTTTTTTAAATATGTAGACTTTAAGAGCAGGGATCGATGCCATTGAAAGAAATTGTGCATTACTCATGTTACAAGATAACACACACACGCAGACTGATAAATACACGCACACATCAATAACAGGTCAGGAGCCCAGAATGAAGATTCAGACGCCATGTTGTTCATCCAGCACGACCATTGTAACATTAAAATGACGGTTAACTACAACGTGTTTCCAGCTTGACGTTAAACGAATAAGATCACATAATAATTATGCAGTTTGTTGGTCTCACCCGAAGTCCACATCCGTTTTTTACGCAGAAAACGCATTACCCGGCTCAAGGCATATTAGCCAACTCAGCTAAACCGTACTTGGCTAACTTCTCAGCATAAATACTTATTGTTAGCTATTTTACGTGCAAGGTTTACTTAGTGAACAAGAAAAAAAGTTACCTCTTTAATGAGGCGATTGTTTTATTATCCAATCCGTCCAGACGTCGTTAACTCAGGCTCCGACGACACGAACTCCTTTTGCTTCCCTGAGAGCAGCGCTCGGAATGAATCATTTCGCTAAAATGAATATTTTAAATGACTCAATTGAACCGATTCACTAAAAATTAAGAACACAAAAAAGATAACACTTTACTACATTTCCAGTGTTACAGCTTCAGTGCAGAGAACAAAAGAGCAAAGCAAGATACATGTGTATGTGTGTGTGTGTGTGTGTGTGTATGTACATGTGAACACCATTAATACATATACATGTACAATACTGTGTCCTAAGATTCGAAAAGATAAGATAAACATTTATTAGTCCCATAAATAGGAACGTTACAATGTTACGGGATAACATTGTAACTTGGTTCAAAGGAGCAGTTTATCTGGAAAACAAAGATGCCACTCCTGGTATAATGAATTTGTTTGTTTAACTATGTGGAAGTGGTAGAGCGGGTGCTTGCATTGCAAAAACATTTAAAAGTTAAATAATAAATAGCAAAAGCAGTTGTCAGTAACCTGATGAAAGATGAACAGTGTACTTTTTACTCTTTTAAATATATTAATAATAAATCATAATACATTACTCTTAAAACACAGTGAAGAAGGATTTATTTTTACATATTGCTGTACACTGCTTTTGACAAAATATTGGAACGCTTGACCATTCCACCAATTATTGGCATTGCATTCAAATACCCTTTGCAGCTCTAACAGTCTTGTCTGAAGGCTTTCCACATGGTTTTGGAGTAGTTACAATGTTACGGGATAATCTGTTGGATTTTTTGCCCATTCATTCGTTAGAGCGTGTCTAAAGGTCTGACCCTGATCCAGTTCATCCCAAAGGTGTTGGATAGGATATAGGTCGGGGGTCTATGTGGGCCTATCAAGTTCTGACCCAACCCTGTCTTTAGGTTCCATGCTGGAATATAAAATCTGTTTCACTAAAGTTGGAAGCCAGAATGTCCTTTTATGCTGAAGGATTAAGATTGACCTTCACTGGAAGTAAGGGGCCTAGCCCAAACCCTTAAAATCATGTATGCCCCAATACTTTTGGCCATTGTGTATGAACTGGGGATGAATTGAATTGAACTGGAGTTTCGATTCACTGAGAACCGGTAAAAACATTTCAAAATAAAAGTCCAAACATATTTCCACCATCACATATTGTTATTGATTCAAAATACATTTTAAAGCACACCTATTTGCAGTTTATTCCGATTTATACGTTTAAATTGTAATTTATTTCAAACTGAAATATCTCACATCAAAAGTTTTCTTAGCAACGTGACCTGGTCACGAGATTGAAGTCACATGAGTTACTGGAAGTATTTATGCCGGATCTCACTTCCCACTGTCTGTAGCAGCTGCAAAGGTGGGAAAGGTGTATTGCGTTGCTACATTGGTATAGATTGACAGCAAATAGTCTAAATTATATTATGCAGTCTTATTTGGGGGTCTTCTATATAAGCTGTACCGGGCTGTTCAACCTTAAACAGTCCTGTCTTGGTTCTCTTCTGGCTCCTATTCTCGCTTGTGAACTGTTTGAGGTGGGATGGCGTAATTTAATTCTTTCCCTGTAAATCAGAATGTTTCTATGGATTTTTCTCTTTCAGATGTACTCCGTGCTGGTGTGCGTGCTGTTGGGTGCAGTGGGAGTTTTTGGAGCCCCAGATGCAGATGAAGTCAAGATTCTCCCTGGACTTTCCAAACAGCCCAGCTTCAAACAGTACTCTGGATACTTTAACGTAGCAGGAAATAAACATCTTCACTACTGGTGAGTGTTTTTATCTGTGTAATGTTGTTTATTCTCCAGTTAGGACCCTTCAGAAAAGCATTATCCTCAAAAGTGTGTTTGTTATATAGTCCAGGTAAAGGGTTTTAAACGTTTGGGTTTTTAAGGAGACTGTTTACTGGATTTAATTAGACATAAAATGTAATGTTCCTGTCTGTGTGTCTGTGCAGCCAATGTTCTGATTTTGATTTTGAGTCTGATCCCACACTCTGAGTTCTCTTTATGGCCCTATTGAGGGATGTAATGTCTTGGAGTTTGTAGTTTGTTCCTTTTTATTGTGGCTGTAAAATGCCCTGCTGTGACTTTAGGTTTGTAGAGTCGCAGAAGGATCCCGCTAGCAGTCCGGTGGTCCTGTGGCTGAATGGGGGTCCAGGGTGCAGCTCCTTGGATGGGTTTCTTACTGAGCATGGGCCCTTCATGGTGAGAACTTGCACAGGTTGCTGATTTTGTGTTCTCCTCCTGTGAGTTTCTGTATATGCAACCATGTGATGACCTACAACTTCTCAAAAATGGTAGAAGGGACTTTCTTGGATTTAATCCGGTTTGAAAGGGATACTGTTTAACAAGATACACAATTACTAATTCTCTAATGAGAAATCAACAATCTAATATGTATTAGACCATTAACATTACATAACTTTTAAACTTTCCATAACTTACCTAAATGCCGAATGTAGCAAAGATAAGACAAAATGTCAGTATGACCACATTTACTTCTGTATTCTGCAAGACAACAGAACACTGGGAAAATAATTTGGGGAAACTAAACTAGCATCGAAAATCAGTCCGGTGTGTTTGGTGTAATTTTTTAAAAGATAGACTGACTTCATTAAGCGCATTCATGTAGTAGCCAAGAGTCCTTCAATAAAATTGTACGACGTGGTCAGATACAGATTTTGTCACATACAGGATCATACATGGTACGACATGCAGTGAAATGCTTTTTACAATTCCCGACCTTGAAAAAAGTAAAGATAGAAATGGTGTGGTGGTAAGATGGTAAATATAAAGTGCAGATGCATTACCAAGAACATGCATACATATATGATGTACATGTTATTCATAGAGCTGGCCTCAGTTTAGTAAGCAAAAATAATGTTTTTTAATGAGGCAAAAAATGCTCTATTTAGTTTAACATATGCTTGAGAGCATAAACGATTTATAGATAGACAGAGTTCAATTTTTGGTGGGATATATAATAGTTTACAATCCAGATGATATAAAAGCAGCTCAGTTTACAGTGGAATTGTTTTCACTGTCATATGATGTTCTGGGATTCACTTTCAGATTCAGGATGATGGCACAACTCTAGAGTACAATCCTTATTCTTGGAATCAGGTAAGCCGTTTAATCCACATGTGCATGCTTGTTTACACATTGCCTGAAAAGTGTGTGTGTGTGCGCGTGTGTGTGTGTGCGCGCGCGTGTGTTTGTGGTGAATCATTAGTAATTAGTAAGTAGTAATTCAAAGTGCATGATGGGAAAGTTTTCTACAGAAACGTCCTGACTGATATTTTGGGAAATATATAAAATTATGTTGATGGTAATGTAGTTGTAAATCTGTAAAACTATCTTGAATTGGAGCAAAACAAATAGCCCTACAGTGTGAACAATGTTTTTTATATATATTTTTTTTGTTTGTTTGTTTAACCCTCTCACCAAGTGAAGCAGTGGGCTGCCACCACTGTGTGGGGACGCCATTAAACACCTTGCATGTAGAATCTGTCATGAGTGTATTTCAGAAAAAAAATCTTTTGGACTTCTGGGGTGTTCACAGCCAAAATAAAACAATATTCCAGATGTTGGGCTGTATTTCCTGTAATGTCACTTCTGCTGTTAAAATGATCAACCGTGCCCTTTCAGATCGCCAACATGTTGTACCTAGAGTCTCCAGCAGGGGTCGGCTTTTCTTTCTCTGATGACCAGAAGTACACCACCAATGACACAGAGGTGGGTTCAAAGTGGAAATTTAATTTAATTATATTCATTTGACAACACATTTATTCAAAGTGACTTGCAAATTGAGGAAACATTAAAGTTTCAGGACAGTCTGAGAACCAGATGACTTGCGTAGTGGAAGTAGTGGAAAAAGATGCACTTAGAGAGGAGATGCTGGAAGAGTTTTTGAAGATGGAGAGTGATTTGGCTGCTCTTGTCTGCTTAGACAGCTTATTTAATCAGCAGAGAACCACAAAAATTAATTTTTTCTATGAAAAGTAGAAAGCATATTTAATTTTCGAATGTAATCTGTTGTCCAGGTCTCCATGAACAACTATCTGGCCCTCAAGGAATTCTTCCGGCTCTTCCCAGAGTACAGTAAAAACGAGCTTTACCTCACTGGGGAGAGCTATGGAGGCATTTACATCCCTACCCTGGCTGAGAGAGTCATGGAGGACAGCAGCTTGAACCTGCAGGTGCCTCTTTTGTTGCTGTTTTGATGTTTTTTGAGTTAATTTTGTGGTGTGTGTGTGGATTTCCCATGTTTTGTTTGTGTGTGTCCTTTAGGGTGTAGCTGTTGGAAATGGCCTGTCCAGCTATGAACTGAATGACAACTCTCTGGTCTATTTTGCATATTATCATGGACTGTTTGGTGCAAGGTGTTTACAGTTTTTTTGTTTTTTATCTGGAGTACTTCAAAGTCCCACAAGTCATAATCAGAAATTAAATAAAATTCTTAATTGAAGACTGAACCCAGTTCACCCAGATCTTTTCAGAAACTGGAAAACAATCCGTTTCTTAGCTGCATTTATATAAAGTAATGGGATTTCTTGGTGTAAAACACCTAAGTGACAACCAGGACTGGTATCAGTATGTAAACACTGTAGTGTTAGGACTATTTCACCCATTACAGAGAGAACCCATTTCTCACAAGTTGTCTTGGGATGAATAAACACATTTTAATGGAAATTTAAGCTTGGTGGACTTTAAAAATGATTGAATTTCAGCTGTTGAGAGAAGACCTCAATGCTAATTTATTGATCATACTTTTCAGTCTATGGGATTCCCTGCAGAAATCTTGCTGCAAAGGTGGAAGTTGTAACTTCTTTAATAGTCCTGATCCCACCTGCTCTGACAATGTAAGTATTTTTCTTATCTTTCTAAATGTGGATTCATTCGATTGTATTTTGCAGTATGACCGACTGCCCTTTGTTATAGGTAGCACAGGCGCAGAATATTGTCTACAATTCTGGACTAAACATGTATAACCTGTATGCTCCCTGCGCTGGAGGAGTGGGCACTAGGTGAGGAAATATTACAAGTGAACTGGACAACATAAAAAAAGGACTTGGTTTTTGTATAAAGATATATGCTACTATTTGGGCCACTCATTGTGCGTGTACAGTTCCTTATTACAGACCTGTCATTTCAGACATTGCCATGTAGTTATGTAGTGTGAAGGCATTATTTTTTCTTTTTGATTGCCATTTTTTTTCTTGCTCTGTCTATTTAAAGAGCATTAAAAGGATAGTTCACCCCAAAATGAAAATTTGATGTTTATTTGCTTACCCTCAGGGCATCCAAGTTGAAGGTGACTTTGTTTCCTCAGCAGAACACAAACGCAGAT
>JBBKCR010000101.1:20359125-20377615 GCA_037577295.1 Ladigesia roloffi
ACTTTGAACTAGTTCAAAATTTAAATTGTGAGCTATGAACGTGAACAGTTCACTTTGAGCATGTGTGAACTGAACTTAGAACTAGTTCATGAAAAGTGTGAATTTGCACAACACTGCAAGCAGGTCTCTAGAATACACCTGTACTGGAGGTCCTTGAACACAAATCTGCATGTTTTTGGGTCGCACAAGAAATCAAAAGGTAATAGTATTAAAATAAATAAATAAATAAACAGACTGTATGTCATTAAATTAATTGTGTTTGTGTTTACCTGCACATAAAAGAATAGCTTGGCAAAAAATACAATGTACACAATGTACCACTTACACCAGTCAATTTACCACAGACGTTGGCCATCAGTCTACATTTGACGTCCAAATGTAGCCTCTTCAGTTTAGTACTGGAGTTAAGATGCTAACAAGCACCAAAAGTCAATAGCCAAACAAATAATTTCCTTTAGTGCATCCCCAAAACGTCATTAGGGTGGAGCAGACTTGTTGATGTGGTCTAGGACTCAGAATGACTTGAACTATTAAATCAACAAAGCTTAATCAACAACAGACAAAGCAAAGCTGGTATTCACACACAAGTTAAAAGGCTGAATCTTTGATCAGATTCTTCCATATTTGCAAAAACAACTCTAGATCAGATCTCCTACTCCTGGGGTAATTTGTAAAAACAGACACTTTGGTGAAATGTGGCCCCTTTTCTGACACAAATTTGTTCAGATTTGTTCAGTTTTATTGCAGTAAGTGCCCCAAACCATACTCATGAGTCTGTGTCTCCTTAATAAAGACCTGGATATGATCTGATGGGGATGTCCTAATGAAAATCTACAGTGCTAAACATAAGGTAAATTTGGACATATTTTTTAGTATCTACAAGTGCAGAATTCTGTACATTTCTGGAACTTGTCACTAGCGATGCTATACTCACCCTGAAATCCATATCAAGGCTACTGCCAGAAATCACAGGGTCAGTCAGGAGTGAATAATCAATGCCCACATAACTATCCACTGCTGTACGCACTACAGGAAAACACAAACAAGCAAATGTCTCAGAACAAACGCCCAAGATTGTACACCTCCAGAATTCCCAGGACATTCTGGACCAGAGGCATGACGTCACTATTTCTCACACACACTCACACACATGTGAAAACAGCCGAAAGTGCTGTCTGACCTGGTATTGTCTCCAGGAGCTGGTTGACCAACACAAGCGCAGCATGATTCAGTGAAGGGCAAATCTGAAATGAATACAAAAGCTCTGTTAATTTTATGCTGTCTTAGCAGCAGCCTGTGTAGAAGATGATAAACTTCTTTAGCCCCATAAACAAACCTGCTGGTTTAGGATGAAGCGCATTCCTGTGGTCAGGAACGTTGCGACAAAGTCATAAACCCTCCTGTAAACAGAGTATACATTAGAACATTAAAAATAGTCAGACAAATATATGCCTTAATGCACACACACGTAAAAAAACTCCTAAATGTTAGGACCGTGGAAGTAATACTTGTGTGTGAATACCAGCTTTGCTTTGTCTGTTGTTGATTAAGCTTTGTTGATTTAATAGTTCAAGTCATTCTGAGTCCTAGACCACATCAACAAGTCTGCTCCACCCTAATGACGTTTTGGGGATGCACTAAAGGAAATTATTTGTTTGGGGGGATTGTTGATACGTAGATCAGTGTTATTTCGTCACGACCCGGTTTAATATAAGACATCCGGTAATTTTTTCAAAATAAAACATCATTTAGTCTCTGATAGTAAATAAAAAGGAAATACTGTATTTTTTCCGTGCAGCCCGCGGACCGGTACCACGTGACCCACGACCCACGTGGGTTGGGGACCGCTGCTTTAGGAAACACCTTTAATTGCTATAGAACCCTTGTATTAGGTGGATGTTCTTTCGAGGTGGAAAACAGAATCTTAATACTCAGAAGTCATTAACATCCTTAAAAAAATTAAGTGACCAGAAAAAAGTATTTAACATGATTACCTAGGGCAGTGGTTCCTACTAGTGGTCTTAAAAAGTTCCATGCTCCGCACATTCAGAGTTTTCCCTGCTTCCAATACACCTGATTCAACTAATCAGATAATTAAGCCTCTCACAAAATGTACCAGGCAGGGGAACTCCAAAACTAGATCAATTATTATGCAGTTTGCATAGGACCCCAAAAATGACACAAGGGCCCGGCCTCCCCCTCGTGTGAAGGTGAGTGTCTGTGTTTCAATAAGAATAAAACACCCACCATAATTAAATAAAATAGTACAAAATCTTCTGATCCCAACTGACACCTTTAAATTCTCCCTCAGTTTGCATAGAGAATCACTACACTAAATTCTAAAAATCTCTCTCTCTCTCTCTTGCTCTAGCTTTAGTTTCACGATAAAATAATAATCTGAAGAGCTTCATAGTTTCAGTTCTTAGTTATTGGAGACATTGGTACTTGTACAAACAGCTTCGTTTAAAAATAACACTGCAGAAATAGAGCTGTAAAAGCTAGAATTTGTAGAGTTTTGTAAAGATTACTTCTAAACAATCATCCTTAAAAAATCACTCTTATTCCATTCTTTTTACAATTCAGATTTCTTCTATGGCATAGCTTCAATAATCCCTTTATGACTCCTTATGGTTAGAGTGTGTCGTAGATATGAAAATGATCTGAAAATGTTTATAAAGAATGATGAGCAAAGCAGGATCCCAGCTGGCATTTTAATGTGGAGTCAGCGTTGAATCAACGTCAGGTGTCAGTGTTGGATAACCGTTGGATTTTGTTTAGATTTTGCAAATCTTTATTTATCTTTATCGTTATTTCAAATCATGTTTATCGTGTTTAAAAGTCATGGTTGTAAAAATAATGTTGATTTTACATACAACTAAAATTTTATTTATATTTCTATGTTGAATCCATAGTTAGTTACCAACACCATTTCAACCATTTGGTATTCAACGTTGTTTTGACGTTGAATCAATGTTTTTTCATAAACTGACATTATTTCAACCATATTCAACCATTTAAACGTTTAAGGTCGGTCGAATGCCAGCTGGGATGTGTTCTTTTGTAATCAAGGTCCATTACCCAAGGGTCCCACCGAATTTGGCCCTCATCTTGGCGATGGAAGCATCACAGCTGGCATTGGAGATCTTGAGACGGCCCAGCTCATCTTTGGCGAGTGTGAGTTCGGTGTGGATGTTCACGCCTTCTGCAGAGGCATTAATGGAACCCTCATCGTAGCTAACAGAGGCAAGACAACTATTACAAAGACTGCTCAACACAGGTTATCTCATTCAGCATTCGGACAACATGTGGAAACGTACAAGAACCAGTAGAGGATGCGTCTCTGGAAGTTGATGGTGATGGAGGAGTTGACCACCTCAAAGGTCAGTCCAGCTGTGGGCTGGAAAGTCAAGTCAGCCGTCAGGTTCAGTTCTGTTATCTTCACACTGTGAGGTGGTTGGAGGTACAAGTTTGGGATCAGATGGGTTTCTTTTCTTTTCCCTATCTGTTTAGAGCAAACTCAGAGCACATTACAGACCACCATTTAATTTATGGATTAGCTTCATGAATTAAGTCCATCGGTCACAAATCTCACACTCACATTCACAGTGAAGCTGATCACTTCTGGGAAATCATTCTCCTTTCGTAAAGCCGTTAGTGGTAATAGCTTCATTACTGCACCTCATTGATTTCACTACATTGGGTCAATTGCTTGGTAACAAACACTCAAAATCAATAGTCAACAAAGTCATAATGTGTCTTAAACCACACTGACAAAGCTGAAATGCAGTTTGAGCAAATGAAGAGCTGGATGCAGTTTGAGCAAGTTGAGGAGAAGTTTTGGGGATGTATTCATGGAAAAGATTTGGATGACTATTGACCCCTTGTGTTTGTTAGCAATATTATTATTATCATTGTCTAAACTAAAGAAATTCTGACAAACTACATGTGGGGGAAATTGCGTGAATTTTTTTACTGATTGCTGCTTGGCTTTATTCTTTATCTCTTTTTTTTTTCGGTCAATCTGTCTTTGAACCACACCTGTCTTTGCCCACATACAATTAAAATCACCCAAAGTGAAATATAAGGTCCCTTTGGGTGACTTTACTCATTTTCTAGAAATGTTTTTGGTTGTATGACTGGTTCTATGGTTCTTACTCATCATTTGAGTTATGACGCAACTGAAAATGAAAGAGAACATGCTTTTATTTATGGCAGCACACTTGCTAAATATTTAGCTTGTGGTTGTTTTGGTCAAATGAAAACTAACTGAGAAGAGATGGGGTCTGGAAAAGTCGAATGATTTAGGGATTGATGTGTCACCGACTTTGTGATGGAGTACTGGAAGCGTCCATCCTTGCCGTGCATCTCTGGCATGGTGATGTTTCCCAGCTCCTCCTCCACAAACTTCTGTGTCTCATACTTTACTGGGGAAAGATTAATAAATGTGAAGTCTGAGCCAGGTGCGTCACTTAAACGGCTGTTTAAGTCATTAAAGGGATACTGCAGCCTAAAGGAAAAGCCATTACTGCATCTGTTGTAAACAGGTCTACTTGCTGCAGTGGTTTCTAAAACAGTGGTCACAAATTCTCCTCTAAATCAACCCTCCAGCCAATCAGGGGCTTCTAAGAAGGTAATTAGCCAGAGCAGGCATTACAGATTGTGGCTGGAACCAGACTTCTCAGGAAAGAAAAAATTCATCCCTATCAATAATCAACATCTATCAACAATCACCCTATCTCTCTTTCTATGACTAAACATTGTCCATTGGTTTGTATATGGTCATTGTTTTTGCCTGAATTCACATGGTATTCACATGGTTTCTTCACAAAATAACCATTTGAAGAGCTTCATAGTTTCAGTTTTTGGTGGGAAAATTGAGGAATATCTTATTTAAAATAGAAGTTATTTTAAAAACGACCATGCTGCGTTAGTTTTTATTATGTAAAGACTATGAGAACTCCCCTCTTTTTATATATCTCGAGGGTAAGAGCTGTGGAAACCTGAGGGTGTGCTGTTCGAAATATTTTGTCATTCGCTGGTCTTATAGTTTATGGTACTGATAGGAAGCAAAAAATTATCTTCATTCATTGCTGCACCCCAGAAAATGTGGTAACATACTGAATAAAACATCCCTTTGGGTCACAATGCCCTTTTAATCTAATATAATATGAACGGTTGAAGTCTTACACAACTCCAGGCCTTTGGAGGTGATGCGGATTTTGCAACCAGGAGGAATTTCCGTCATCTTTGCTACCAGCGGGAGGAGGATGAGCACGATGAGGGGTCCATAGACTCCCATTTTGCCTCAGTGGACCTGGAGAGATGAGGAACAGGGGACAAAATTGGCAAAAGGCAACATAGCATCAGTCGCATAAAAGATACTTTACATAAGTAACCAAATTACATTTTTATATTTTTTAATACATACATGTATATTTTCATAATCCAGCAACACCCTATATACTTCTGTACAAATATCTACACTAAATTTTAATTCTGCACAACTTAATTATTGTATTTTTATACTATTTCACTATTTTTTCCCAATTTTGCTGCTCTTAATTCTTTGCACTGTCACTTTCTGCCGTGCCCAACACATTTCCCACTTGTGGGACCAATAACGGTTTTCTTATATTATCTTGTCTTAAATACAATTGCTTTCCAAACCAGCACAGAATATTTTTGGAATGTTCCTCTGACAGTATCCTGTTGTTGGGCTTTAACAGTCCACTCATTGGTCATTTTCCGATTCACTGATTCCTAAATTCCGAATTTAAACTAAAATCCCTTGATCACAACACTGATTATAATTATGGTGCACAAATAAGTACAATAAAATAGTAAATTGCCCAATAACATACACATCAAATTATGTCTTTATTCTAAATTTGGTGTAAAATGGCAATTTGCTATGTTCACAAATAAGTAAAAATACTGAAGTCAAATAAAATAGTAAATTGCCCAACAGCACACATCTGATAATGCTGTGTTACGGCAATATACTAGATTATCAAATAAGCAAGTCATCCAAAAGTAAAATGATACAGTAAATTGCCTAACGACAACAACATAAAATTGTTTAGCAAGCAAAAAGCAACGATAAGTTCAATCATAATTATCAACTAAAATATTCAGTGCTCTCATACCTCAGATCCTTTCACTGCTGAAGTCTGTGGACTGAAAAAGCGGCTACATCTGTCAGGCTTTTACTACAATGAGGTCAGAGCTGTGTGTCACCTCAGTTCTCTCTCTCTCTCTCTCTCTCTCTCTCTCACTCACTCATTTTCCCTCTCCCTCTCTTTCTCCTCCATCCTTTGCAGTCCAGTGAATCATGTACCTCTATTTTCCCTTTTCTTACAAGCTTCATAACATTCCATTGGTGCCAAAAAAAGAAGACATAATGTGTTACAAACATCCTCCCAAACGTCTTATAAAAACAGCCTTCTCAGAAATATCCCCTGCCTTCTGCGACGTCTTGAAGCGCTCAGCCCAGAGGCCGCAGTCTCTCCCTCGTTCTGTCCACACAAACACTTCTGGCACTTTTCAGTTTTATTTTATACACAATAATAACATTTACCAGGTTTAGAATCGTCTTCAGCATCATCCATAAAATATTTCTTCATGCTTTTTTACAGTATCTGGTCCTATTGAGCTGAGTTGGACAAATTACATGTATCAGAATCATTTTTTGCAGCCAGATTGATTTTATATTAATTTATATGTCATTAGGAAAACAAAATGCGGATGATAGTGTATGTGGACGGGGTGTGTGAGTGGGCATTTGTTTTTTAAAGCAGAGGAATGGCTGTTTGGCTCTTTGAATGAGCAGCAGGGGCTCTATAATAACCCCTCAGTGAAGAATGAAGGATGAGAGAGAGAGAGAGAGAGAGAGAGAGAGAGAGAGAGAGAGAGAGAGAGAGAGAAAGAGAGAGCACAAGCTTTTAATCTGTGCCATGGGTGAACATTCATTGCTCCATCAATGACATTTTCCTTTTCCTTTATAATATGTTCCTCATTTTAGCAGTCCTCCAAAAAAAATCTTTTTTTTTCCCGTCAAATCACGTCACATGCCTTTGTTTGTGTGTGTGTGTGTGTGTGTGTGTGTATAAGTGTGTGCAAGTCTGCTGGGGGCAGCTGTCTTCAGTCATCCAGACATAACAATCTGAACAAGCAGATCCAAAACAAAGAGTCCCCACGGAGGTTTTGTTAGGTTATTGACCCGGGGTTTCGGACCTGCTCTCACTTTTAGGAGAAAAAGCTTTAGCTTCCGCTTTTCGTTGATTTTGGCGTGTTTTTGACAACACAGTGTTACTTTCATGGAAATCCATCACATACGTTATGCAACTCAGGCAAGCAGCCTTTGCCATACATATGAGACTTAAGCAGTGTGGTGAGGAAAGAGGGGAAATCTCTGTGGAACGAGTTCCAGTGAAACTTAAATATTCTCGGAACATATTGACACTGAAGTGGGCCAGCTGTTCCCACGGCACCCTGACACCCGCCCCTTATATTCTTTTGTACAGGACTTGTATAAAATGTGATGTTTCTCCCAATCTATTCAGATGCCTCACATCCTCACCCTGTTAATGTTTACATCCAAAACACTTCCTTTGAGCTGGCAGAAAAAAGTGTGACTTGCAGTGAAGAGTGGTAGGGGGTACCGCAGCTCACAAACAAGCTCTATTCGGGTCAATGCCCTGTAATACCCCCGTTTTGGGGGGAAAATAAGACAAGTTACTCAACGTTAAAAAGACACAAAGGACCACTGATTCAGTTCAGTTGCTTTGAAGCTACTTTATGTTTGAAAATCTTCCATGATATTAGTTAATTATTTTCCCAAATAGGTTTATTTAGTTTAAAAAACATTATTTTTTAAATTTACCTGTTCCACAAGTCAACTGGCCTGCACTTAAGCCTCACTGTGTGTAGTATCATGCAGTGTCCATGCGTTCCAAAAAATGACAAATATAAGGAAAGCATTCTGCATTTTTAAAAGGATTTAATTAGATGTTCACCATCTAATCTAGGTACTTTCTCATGCTGTTCTGAATCTGTTCTCTGACTGAGCTTTAAATCCCAGACAGATGAAACAAAGACAACAGACATCTAAACAGTCTTTTGAATTAACCAAAAGATGAGTAATTAATAATAAATGACCTAATAATTAGTTGAAGACCAGATCCACTCACCTCCATTTGTGTCACTAGCAAGTACTCCTTTCAAAAAGAAGCCTAAAGGGCTGCTGTAAACTTTGTACAGCCTTTGTGCAACACAACAGCTTTTCTAAGTAGCCTTTCCCAAGACTTTCCCAATTCTGCCCATACTTACAGGAGTGAGGAAATGGCAAGAACTGACAAAGCAGAGATGTCCTATTGGTCCAAAGCTGGTCAGAGGCTCTCTCAAGTGACTGTTCTCCACTAATCCTCAGTTTCACTCCTTCTATCGAAGCCCATTCTCCTTCTGCTACCCTTTCAAGTCGGGCAGAATTTATATGGCAGGTTGGGGAAAGGGGTGTTCCCCTCCTTGCCTGATGTTGAATGACTTTGTGGTTGCAATAATGACAGTCATTGCTTTTATAAACACACATGGCATGTTAGCATTTAGTCTGAAGTGGCATTTAAGGAAGAATATTGCATTGACAGCTGTTTTTCTTTCTTTAACTTTCGCACATTATCTCACAACTAGGTTAAAAATTCTTGTCTTACTTCAAGTTTATGCATATCGGTAATATTACTCAGCAACGTCTTTAAGTAGGGTTGGTTTACCTTTAAGAGAAATGCAGTTTTGCTCTTTAATTACAAAAGCGGCCCTTTAATTACTTCATGGCTTCTTGGAAGCACATTTGTAGTTAAACTAGTCAAAATCACACACTAAATATATGCTTACTTTTTTTAAACCACAGAGGTTAAAGGTGGTGCATGGTATGGTGTACTTTAAAGAAAATAAAAACATGCAAAGAAAGAAAGCTAATTACATGCCTCTGTGAGGCAGAAAAGTTTTAAAAAGTTGCACCTAATTATAGTGTGTATCTTAACTTAGCTTAACTTTGGTTTGCAAGAACAAGTCACCTCAGAAAGAGTCAGAAACCTGCGTCACTTCTGGGTCACAGTGGCTCAGTTTAATGGAGAATTCCACTCTAGGTATCTTTCAAATTAACAGTTAAACTGGAGATATTTAAGGAGGGTGGTTTAATGTATAATGGTTTATAGATTTTTTTTGTTGCTTTTTTTTATAGAATCAAGAAATCAAGAAAATTTGGCATTTAAAAAAACATAATTTAATATCCAGACACCAGTTAGGCAAAATTTTTTGTGATTTTTATACATGGTAAATAAGAGGTAAATGAGAATGTTTTAACACGCTATAATTCTTGATCACAATCATAAAACGGTCTCAAACATTAAAGCATTTAAAGTAATAGTGTCCTGTGAGGGAACTTTTATAGCAGTTTCACGCTTCAGACGTCTACAAATACAAATAAGAAGTAAACTTTACGCATGGTGCTTTATTAGTGAATTACATTGAGTTTTTTTTTTTTTTCAAAAAGGTGATACACATAAAATATTCCATGATTTATTAAAAACTTAATTAGCTTTTAAGTCATCTTCAGTTCACCTGTTACACCAGGAGGAGTTGCCCCTGCGATCAAAAGTTTTTGAGTTCGAAACCCAGCACTACTAGCAGGGCCGCAGCCAGGATTTTTCCAGTATATCATTTTTATGACCTCGGTATTCGAACAAAAACAAAATGAACCTTCTTTTTGTAATAACTTTTGTCAGCAGGACAATAGAGACATGACACTCTATAGACCCTATAACAGAAGCTAAAACACCGAAGAAAAACAGCACTTTCCTCACAAGCTCAGCTGAGAACGAGCCCTCCCGCCTTAAGGCACACTGAGACGGCTTTGAGGGGCAGTGCTAATTATACATAATGAAAATACCGAAAATGAAGGCTGTGAAACACGTTCAGTGTCGTCCTTTTGGCGGTCACACCGTTTAGAATTTTTTGAGGAAGTCGTTTTGAAGTTATTGGCGTTTATCGCCGACCGTGTCACGAATACCGACAACATAACCAACTTTACCCCGCTCGTTTTTCGTTGTGCAAGTCACTATTGCTGTTGTTGCTTAGCTGACCGTCTAACGGATTGAGTCCTGTCCATTTCCTTAGCCATTAAACTCGAACAAGCCTGTTTAAGTCAGTCCTATTGGACTCCCTGTGACGACGTAGTTTTTTGTTTCTCGAGATTCTAATGAAAAATGAAACTTAACGCTGCCTGCAGAAACAGATAGAGGCGGCGATTTCCACTCTCTACTCCCTGTACCCACGGAGGAGAGGGCATCTTCTTGTCTTGAATCCCTCAGTATACACTGGCTAAGCAGCTAGCTTTGCTCCTTTGAGCTGAAAATGAGAAAAGGAGGTCTCGCTGGCTGTGCTGGGGAGAGGGTACAAATCAATTACTCTGACTGCTTCTTACACGCATAAAAACGAACATTTAATACAGATTTTTGATGTAATTCCTTGCCCTTCTGCAAATGGCTCCACGGCGGAGCCGCTCGCGCGAATACCGCCGAGTCGGGCCGGCGCATGCGCACTGCCCGGCTCCGAGTGCCCGATACAAGATGGCAGAGTCGGTGGGGAGGGAGAGGCGGAGGCGGGTCCGGACCGAATAGAGCGCAGCCTGCACGGGACTCCCAGAAAAGCTCTCAGAGGTAAGGCATAACGCTATTTCTGCGGAACGCGGAGGGCACGGACGTGTGGCGGAAGGTGTGCTGCATTCGGGCGTGCAGATTATCCGTGCTGGCCCGGGCTGGGAGCAGAATAAACGGGAGATGTGTGTGCAGAGACCTCGGAGGCTCAGCCCGCCATCTTGTGCATCCGATACGAAGTACGCGCCTAAACCCGCAGCAACTAGCTGTCGAGGACCGGCCGTGCTAGACCCTAACCCTCCGACACCAGACGTGTTTTGAAGGCGAATATGTGGTCGCCTGTTTAAGACCCTGCTTGTCACGAATGGACCGGTGTTCGTATGAGATTTCCCTCCTTTTTCTCCACACGCAGCCTCGGCAGGCTCTGCTGTCCCCTTTGTTGTGCTGCCCGGCTCTGCCCTCCTCCTCCTCCTCCGTGTTTGTTTTCGGCCGCCTCGGCTCCGGGGTGGGCGCTGGGGCAGCAGGCGCATGCGTGAGCTCCTTTACGCTCTTAACCTCCTTTTTAAAGGCAGAGATGTTATCTGAGCTCTTTAGAAACACAAAATCACGCCTGTCCCTCCGTCACGCTTTTTAAAGTTCCTTAGCACGGCTGCTTGTTCCACTCTCAACAGTGGAATGTGTTTGAAATAATATAAACAAACCTCCCTCTTTTTAGCTTCGGAGCTAACAAGTTGTTTTCATTATTGGATGAGTTATAGTACCCTATATACAACCACACTTCTATTTTACTCACCCCAAAGTCATAAAAGCACTTTTGTGAAAACAAGGGTGGTAATTGTGCAGTAATATCCCATGTCAAACCTCTATTAGCATCTCTATTATTAGCCTTGGAGCTAAACGGCTAATCCCCAGAACGAGTTTTCATTATAGAACGAGTTATAATGCCTTAGTGACCCCAAGCCTCCGTTTTACACACCCTAAAGTGAAAAAGCACACATTCATTAACAGAAAAGCTGCAAAATGTGCCGTAATGTCCAGTGTCAAACCTCTATTAGCCTACGAGCAAACAGGCTAATCCCTAGGACGCGTTGTTTTCGTTCCTGGACGAGTTATAGTCCCCTGAAGATCCCGAAGCCCCAGTTTTACACAACTTAAAGTTAAAAAACAAATATTTATGAGCAGAAAGACTGCGAAATATGCAGGATCCCACAGTGTCCGTGTTAGCTGTTGTGGTGACGTGCCCCAGCTTCCATGAATGAAGAGTTTTGGCGCCTCTGCACAGATAGAAAACTCAAATTCCCTGAATGGATAGCCGATCTACTGATATTCACACCTATCAAAGCATTTTCAACGAGATCTGACAAGATTCACAATGTTTGCAGTAAGATAATATAGGTAATTCCTATGAAAGATTATGTTAAAATGTGTATGACAGATACACAACATTCCCAAGATAGTTCATTTTGTGTGTGTGTGTGTGTGTGTTTCAAAAAGGCAGGACAGATGAGGAGCTATGACGAGTGAAAACCACGGAACGGAAAAGGGAGACTCGGGAATGGTCATGTCACCCACCGGGTCCTCTTCACAAGCATCTCCCCTCACCCCCTCCACAAGCAAACCCATCCAGGAACTCCCAGGTGTGTGAGGCTGCATGTATTTGTGTGGATAACTTGGTTGCAGTTGGTGTTAATAAAATGCAGCATCAGATGTTTAGTTCCGCATTAATATGGTTATGAATCCAGGCCTCCAGATGATGCTCCATTCATAAAGAGCATCTTACAAACAGCTGGGCAATATGACAATTTTATGGTGAATTATATTACATGTGTGGTTTCACATCTGTGTTTGCCAATCAGGTGTAGCTTTATTTTAATTAATTGTTATATAATTTTCTTCAAGAGTGTCTCATATACTGCATGTACAGCAGAAAAATGTGCAAGTTATGTTTTTTATGACTGTTTTCCCTCAATACTTTGTGTCCAGCAAACTGACTTCATTGTTGGTGCTTTCAGGGCCTAGGAACTATGAATGAATACTTTAAAAATACTGTTATGCAGTATAGACACAGGACAACAGTGCAGGATGTATAACAGCATGTCACAGTATTATGATATACTAGTGATGTGTCTCTCAGCTGTGGTTTCAATACTTTATCTGTAAAATGGTTAAAAAACCCACCTATGAAGTACTTCATTAACTTACCATAATAGCTGTATTTTGCAACCATGTTAATTTAAAAGTGGTCTTTTGGTGAGGAAGACGCATATTTAGAGCTTTGAATTAAGTAAGTCTGGTTCTTTTCTCAGACGAGCTGATTCAGGCTGGGTGGGCGAAATGCTGGAGCAAGAGGGAGAACCGGCCATACTATTTCAACCGCTTCACTAACCAGTCTCTGTGGGAGATGCCTGTCCTTGGACAGCATGATGTCATCGTAAGTATAAAGTACATTTTCATTAAAAATCTTCAATTTTTTTTAATTAGTTTTTTTGCACAGCTGTTTTACCGGTTATGAAGTGATGCCATCAAAATGCTCATAATTCTGCCAGTGGACTGAGAAATTGTATGCAGTTTTGTGGGAGACCTTGTCTTTTCACAAGAAATTAATAGTTATTATTAGTGTTTTTTTCCCCACTCAGCTGCATCTTTTTTTTCTACTATTAAATTGAGAGACTGTTTAAGCTTTCAAGGCCTTTTCATTTTTATTTGTTACAAATATAAATATGACTATATTACTATATTTGTATGACCTGGGCATTAGACCTGAACCAGAAACAGGGAAATGATCTGTAGTGAACTGTTTAGTAATGATTAAATAATAAAATGATTTATGAAAATGTTTATGAAGAACAAGGATCCAGTCATTTTAAGTGAAACAAGTTGAAAGACTTTTTTGTTTTGACTACACCTGTGACCAAACTGTGTTTCAGTGCGGATACTGAACTAATTTTGGCTCTGCTGCTGTTTCAGTCTGATCCTCTGGGCCTGAATGCAGCTCCTGCCTCAGGCGAGGTTGTAGGAGATCCAGGGCTGGGCAACGGGCAGCGCAAGAGACGCCCGTCAGAGGAGGCCCTCCAGGGAGGTCCTAACAGCTTCAAAAGGCCAAAAGTCAGTTATGTTATGTTTCTCATATCAGAATACAGAATCAAGTGTGCAAATATTAAATGAATTATGATTACTAGGGATATATTTTGAAATGATTGTCAGCCTGTCTTAAATCCATGTCTTTTTTGCTGCATGCAGGTTGAGACTCCTGTAACTCCAACAACCCCCACAATCCCTATATCACCCAGCACACCTGGAGCAAAGCCTTGGAACTCCACCTCAGAGGAGAAACCAGGCCAACCCAGCACTCCTGCCCCAGCCCCATACCGGCCGTCTGTGTAAGTCCATTTAACCCATCAGACTGCTCACTCTTTTGTTAACCAGGGGTTTTCTGTAGGCCGTGCTTGTCTTATACCTGGGGTCTTTATTTCAGGATCTACTGGGACCTGGATATTCAGACCAACGCAGTGATAAAAGAGCGAGTCCCATACAACTACCTCCCTCCACACCCCGAGATTGAACTACAGCGTGCCCAGCTCACCACCAAACTCCGTCAGCATTACCATGAGCTGTGCTCCCAGCGTGAGGGTATGTGCATACCTTCGAGCCTAAGCTCACTCAATTTTGAACTGATGTTTTATTGTCATGCACATATACTACCAGAGAAAGCTTTTTGCACACACAGGGATTTTATCTTAATAATCACCAAAAATACGCTCAGTATTCTTTCCCGACAAATACATTTTGTTTGTTCACCATTTGTGTGCTTTTATTAGCCAGAAAATGTTGATCTTGATTTATTCATCAATACTGACCAACAAAAAGCCACCTAATATAAAGGGAACCACCAGACTAGCATTAGGAATTTAAGGTGCTATGACGTGAGGATGAAACATTTAACGAGTGCATTTATAGTTAAAGGACAGCCTAGAATTTGACTGCATTACCACACAACCAGTTAATGGGATGACCTGGTCGTAATGTGGGAAAAATCTTTAACTCACATGGAATAATATAATAAGTGGAGATTCATCACATTTGAAAAAATCTCATTTACAAATTTGGAAAGATAATTTGTAGAGATGCAAACTGGAAAGATAATTTGTAGAGTCTCAAAGCTGTTGGGATGCACACCATGTGGGGATTATTGATTTCGACTACTAAAACATTTCATTTATTGGTATTTCCTTAAACAACTTGTCTGTGTTATATTCTGTGATGCCTCGTCATCATTAACAGGTCCTGTCATCCCTTTTTAAAGGGTATTGTGAATGATGACAGTTCCTGTCAAAGCTGTAATTAAAAAGCCTTTCTTTTTAATACTTACATTTTAATAACCATGTCATAGACTAATAGAAACTAATTGACTTTTGACGAGGGGTTTATAAATCAGTTTAAAAGTTGTGGATTAAAGAATGAAATTTATTCCTGAGGCTTTTGCCTTATGGTTTGAATTGAAATTAGGGATCATTGGGATTACGTCTTACAGCTGAAATGTGTAGTTGTTATTATTATTATTATTATTATTATTATTATTATTATTATTATTATTATTATTATTATTACTACACTGAACCTACAGGGAACTTTTAAAGACTGTAGTTTTTAAAAAAGTTACTTTAATTAGCACATTGTGTGCGTATTGTGTATTATGCAAAATATGAATGAGGACTGAAGATGTTTTGTGGTCATGTTATGTTTTTACATATTCCATAGTAAGGTGACAGTGGTCTGGTGGAGCTTCTTCCTGTTTTAACAGAGACCTTGGCAAAGTGGCACAATTTTTCTACCTCACGCTTTTGTTCTTCCACCCTGTCTGCACCTCAGGGCAGATATATCCCATATATATAAAAAACACTTGTTTCTGTCATACGACAGAGTGCGTTTATGACTGGGGTGGTTTGGGCTAATATGTTTTAACCAGAAATATGATGATAAACTCAAACTGTTTTGCATTGAGGTCCCTGTGTGCCTTAACTGAGTGCATCACAGGAGGCAAAACCACACGGCATGAGTCATGATTTCTGCATATTATATTCTGAAGGGAGAACAATCCATTCCTGCAACACGTAATAGACTTTTCACTTCAGTGCACAAATCATTTGGCTTAAAATTGTTCTGCAACTCTGAAATAAAAGCGGTTAGGAGGTTGAAAAAGTAGACCATGTATTAACATGTAAATGAAAACTGTCTACATTCAGTTCGTGAATTGGAATGGGAGTGAACAAAGAACACATTTCACTGTCTTGTAGTGTCAGACATCTCGAACACAAAACCTTTTTCGTGTTCAGGTCAGGTTGAGGTTATGAGTACTAACTGGATTACTTAGTTCAGGCGTATTTGTAAGTCCAGCATTCTTTTCTTCCTTCAGGTTTAATCAATGGTAGGGAAATCATATCAGTTATTAGTCACCAGTAACTTTTTAATATTAGATTATATATTTTTAATGCAGAATAACAAACATCTGTATCTAAACTTTCCCTTCATGCCTTTTAAGCATGTTACAGCTTCACAGTCATCACTTAGGGTTTTGTTCTAGTTTTGACAGAGCGAAAGTTATCATGTGTAAACATTCTCTACAGACACAAACATTTTAATGCATGATTAATATTTAAGTGCTGAATACATTTAAAAAAAAAAAAAAAAATAAGGTCTGTGCAAAAGTCAGGACATATTTTATATTACATTGTGTTCATAATATGTAAAATTTTAGTAATAAAGTGTAGTAGTATTTGCTGAAAAGGCCCTGTTTGTTTGTTTGAGAGTGTTTACTCTTTTTTGATGGGAAAATCAATAGAATTTGTAATTTGACCAGAGGTGTTTTAATGTTTGCATAGTATGAATTATAAAGAACAATAAAACGCCTTTGAAATGAAACTGTTAAAACCACATTTTGGTGTTCTCTTGAAAAACTGTTGATGATTCAAAGACTATATTGTACTTTATCATGAGTGAATCTCTTTTGATGTACAGACCTTATTTGTTTTACTTAAATAAGGACATTTTGCCACCATTCAAAAATGCTTAATTAATTAATATTTACTAAAAATAGACTCTATCATTTGCCAACAAAAAGATGATAGATGTCTACCATAAGAAATCCTATATTTAATATTTTATTCGCCATTACTGATCTACAATGAAACAATCTAACATAAGGCAGATCACCAGAGAAGTTTTAGATTTTTTAACAAGATATTAAAAAATGAAACGGTGAACCATTACATGTAAAATTAAAGGACAGTCTAGAATTTGACTCTGCATCAACACTAAACAAGTTAATACGGAGCCAGATATGCACTGTAGCAGCTTTGTCATATTTTCCTTTATAGTTGTTAATTCAGTGGTAAGTGGTAAAAACCTGTGGTCTGTAAAATCTTTGGACTGTTAGTGTAGGCCGCTTTACTTTAAGCTCAACTAGTAAGAATTCAGCCCAATTAAGTTACTTTTATTGTCTAATTGTCATTATTATTAGTGACATTAGTGTCAATCTGAATAAGGTCACAGATCGGATTGAATATAAGTTTATGAAGAGAAACATTATATAGAACTGCCCTGATAGAGTCAGAAGTTAATTAAACGTATAAAGGTGTGATTCTCCATTGCTTTACTGAATTGCTGATTTATACCTGACAGGAATAGAGCCGCCGCGGGAGTCCTTCAATCGCTGGCTGCTGGAGAGGAAGGTGGTGGATAAAGGAGTGGACCCCTTGCTCCCCAGCGAGTGTGACCCTGCAGTTTCCCCCTCTATGTTCAGAGAGGTCATGAATGACATCCCCATCAGGTCATAGTCTGTTCCAAAATAACAGCATTTTTCCAGAGTGTATGTGTGTATTTCTGCCATAATAAATATGTATTTTCTGGAATTCTAGGCTCTCGCGCATTAAATACAAGGAGGAGGCCCGAAAACTTCTATTCAAATACGCAGAAGCGGCCAAGAAAATGATTGAATCGAGGTGATTTTTCCTCAGGAGTATGCACTGGAGTGAATAAAACATTGACAATAAATGAGATGGATGTGTTCAGGTGGTGTAACTGCGGAACTTATTTGTCCACAGAAACGCCACACCTGACAGTAGAAAGGTTGTGAAGTGGAACGTTGAAGACACGATGAACTGGCTGAGGAGAGATCACTCTGCCAGCAAAGAAGACTACATGGTATTTTCCACCCCTTTGTACATATGTGCCCCCCATTGTTGTTTACCCTTGCCACCCCAGATGCTGACTTTGCTGGGTTTTTCTCAGGACCGCCTGGAGCACTTACGAAAGCAGTGTGGTCCTCATGTGACGGCTGTAGCAAAGGACTCAGTGGAGGGGATCTGCTCTAAGATTTACCACATCTCTGCTGAATATGTGCGCCGAATACGCCAGGCTCACCTCAACCTACTGAAAGAGTGTAATATCGCAGGTAAGAATGATGACCTGCATGACTTGCTGTTTAACTTAATTAACATTTTGTGCCCAAGGAGATGTAGTAATGCATGTAATAGCCTAATTAGAATTAAATAAATGTATTAAAATAAATTTGTGTAGCATTTGTCAATAATCCAAAGATGGATGTTTGAGAACAACAATATAAAGTCACATTAGGGATATACATTTAAATAAGGTATGTGTGATTGTCAGAGCTTTGAAGACTGATAAGCCATGCTGCATATTGTTTATCGTCATGATATCAAATGTATTTAGTACCTCTTTATTCCTAAAGCGACAGTTCACCCAAAAATGAAAATTTGATGTTTATTTGCTTACCCCCAGGGCATCCAAGTCGAAGGTGACATTTTTTCCTCAGCAGAACA
>JBBKCR010000101.1:20405659-20420645 GCA_037577295.1 Ladigesia roloffi
ACAAACGCAGATTATTAGCTTTAGCCGTAGCAGTCTGGTAGTCATTTAATGGACGTGGATGGCAGTCAGACCTTTCAGACCTTATTTTAGGGTGAACTATCCTTTTAAGCCTAACAATCCCAAACCAATGATCTGTTGTTCCCTTTATGAATAATAAGTGTGTATAATTCCTCATCAGGTGATATCCAGTTCACTGTCTTTTAAATCTTTATTGAATATTTAATAACAGTTTAGGCGGTTAGAAGGTATTTGTTCATTCTCATAGCAATGACAAACACATTTTTATTCATATACAACATTAAAATACAGCTCGGGAACTGACATGCCTTACAAAGGCAACTAGAAACTCTGACAAATACATGGAGACGATGCTTTAGAGTCAAACAACAAATGGATTTTCATAAAACAACCAAATGTGGGTAGGACAAATTTCGACTCGTGTTACAGAACAAAGCCCATAGTTTCCATGTTAGTTATGTTGTAATCTCGTTTACCGGTTAGTGGTAAAAGGATCACAGTCATGTTGAAGGCCCACTCACTCACTGAGCTAACAAATACAAAAATGCCAGCAAGCTGAGGCAACTTAAGCTCAACACGTACGACTTGCGATGCTTGTCAAGTCGTAACTGCCCGAATCGAGAGTGTACAGCCCTGCGTATGAACTTGTGAGAACCTGTATGGAGTTCACAGTTAAATGCTGGTATGCTCCAGTGCAACAGGAGGTGGGGTTTTATCAAATACATCTGTGATTTTGGCTTCATTCTTTACAGGTCTTGCTAGGTGAAGTGCATAATGTCTAGAGATCGGCTAAATCACGTGACAGCTTTGCTGGCTATGTGGCGATGGCCTCCATGATCTCATGGCACAGGCATTGGCAGAAGCCATAGAAGACGCAGAGAACCAGGGTGGAGGGCACCAGGCTGACCAGGATGACGCCCAGAGTGAGCTGCTGGATCATGAGCAGATAGATGCCCAGCGGCAGCGAGCTGAAGTACACCAGGCAGAGGAAGCCCATGAGGAAGCGGGGCACGGTGCGCGACGTCCACGCGCGACACTTCTGCACGGGTAAGTGGCAGGGCAGCGAGTCCAAGCTGGCCGACCGGTACAGCCGGACCATGTTGAGCATACTCATGGAGTCAGAGGACTGTGACTCGCCTGGAACCTCCATGATGGTGATAACCAAGCAGTCGGAGGAGCTGTGGGCCTGCTGTTCGCCACCTCCGCCACCTCCACCCCCGCTCAGGCTGTTCGGGGTGAGAAGAACCTCGCCCGCGGGCGCCGAGCCGCTCTTCCGCGCCCGGTCCTGGTAGGTGAGGATGGCCAGGATGTTGCTGTCATCCTGCAGCAGCCAGATCTCTTCGTCAGGCACGTGTGTCTCATGGCGGCAGAAAGGGCAGCTGACGATGCTGGGCGACGCGTCCAGCTCCACCATCTTTTTCAGGCATTTTGCACAGACGCGGTGCAGGCAGCTCAGGACCTTGGGCTTGCGGGTACGCGTGTCGAAGCGGTTGTAACAGATCTTGCACTCCAGCTCTTCCAGTGTGTACACCACCGGCGCCTGAGAGGCCTCCGCCTCCGAGTCCGACTTCTGGCTCATCTCAAGAGCAGCGGAGGACGCGCAGGTGGGAAGGTTAAAGGGCAGACAGTCTTTGCGTAACAAGGTAACAACACCTGGTTGTCCTGCTTGTGTCCCCAGATTTTTGCTTCGCACTGTTTTTTTTTTTTTTTTTTTTTTTCCAAATTCAGGAATTCTCCAAATCAATTTGGCCTAGTAATTAAACACTTGGAGGCTGATAACCCGCCATTCTGCTCAAAGTACCCTGACGCCTGCTTTGCTTAATAGTTTTTTGTTGTCATTTTGTTTTTAATATTGCAGCGATTTTTATATTTCTTTGAACACCTACATTACAGACTGTGTTAATTCTAAATGACTTTCTACACCAGCCTGTTAATTAATCTCTCAGTATGACCCTGAAAATATGACCTCACATATTCACAGTACTGCATGTGAAAATCTGAGGCCCTTGGAGTGATGGGATATGAGGACAAGCCACTTCTGAGTAAATGGGAGGTAATAAGATGCTCTAGAGTTGCTGCTCCAGCTTCTCTAGACTCATTTCAGTTTAGAATCCTGAGACAATAGTGTTGCTCCTCAGTTATCCATAGCTAATATAGGAAAGAAAAGAGCGATAGTCTTTAAAATACTGGGTAAAGTCGTGCTGAAGTGGGTCCATTTTTTCTCTCAGGCAAAGGGAATGTCCTTAAGTAACAGCGATACACATTTTATGTCCATCAAATATTGAGCTGACGAGCATTCGGAGGACAAATCTTTTCTTCTTTCTGAAAAAAGAACAGGAGTAGAAATAAAAAGTCAGTAAAAATCAGAGTAATACTTATTTCATATGTTCTGATTAAATCAAGGATGCATGTATGTATTTTTTATTGTTCACCGCTGGCCAATTGTTGCTACCTTTTTATTGGCATTATTTTAAATGAACAAGATCAAACACAATATACCATTTCAGGGAATTTTAAAACAGGAATACTCATGCTCTGTAATTGGCCAGACTGGTATATGAATAAAACATTATATATCAAATACAATGCAACATCAAAAGCAGGAGACTGTAGGTTATTTACCACCAGTCATAAATGTTTATGCTGCAGCATTTAGGTAAAAGTGTAGCAGTAGAATTTAAATACCTTGAGAGTGCCTGATGTTAACAACACAGATTATAATAAAAAACAACATATTTTGATATAATAGCAAAATTCCAGTTCAAAATCAATGTTGGTGATTTTTACTTTTTAATGCAACATAGGGTACGGCCAAAACTTACTTGGATATTTTAACTATTTTATCATTGATAGATCATTAGATCATTTACGTCTAAATATTCCTGGTAAATGGACATAAAGGAACCTGAAATAAAATGACATTTTATTTTCCTTCTCCTAAAAATTCACATTAAAACAGCAACAACATACATATTGCATGTCGGTGATTAAAATATAATTTCATCTACAGCCATTCTGGTACCAGGATGATCTCACTATAAGATAGTATTTCAGTAAATAATCATTATGGTCATTACCGCGACCCCACATTAAGACCATCCAGTGAATAACAGTGGCGTCTATATGATTTACCCATGTCTTAATGTCTGCTTGCTTTGACCTCTGTGGTGAAAAACCTCATTATATCCCCAACCCCACTTTATTTACGGCCTCAGCGTTCGTCACGCCCTTCCTATCGGACACATAAAGCTGTCGGTTACATCAAGTGTGTGTGTGTGTGTGTGTGTGTGTGTGCGTACGTGTGCAGGCCCGCCCACCCATGCGTGTATGTAAGTGTGACTTAACACCGTCTAGAAAATGAAAACCGGAGCATTATGGTGCTCGTAGCATACGGCTCATTATATAGGACTTGAAGAGTGGGCCGAAGGAGAGATGAAGGAAAGCTGAGGGTGTGGTGGGACGCTGCGCCTCAGGCTGCGTTAAGGAGCTGATGCAGGTGCCTGTGTGTGTGTGTAATTAGCTTTCAGGTCCCCTGAGAGAACGATTCACACACAGGTAGCCCACTGCTAGAGCCGTGCTACAAAAAACACACACATCTCATTTAACATTATGTAACAGCTCCTTCTCCTTTTTCTCGCCTTGTTTTCCCGCTTTCTTCCCTCCTCTATTTCTCCCTCTCACTCACACACACACACACACACACACACACACACAGATTTCTCTCTCTCTCTCTCTCTCTGCAGGTTGTTAGAATTTGAACCCAGTCTATAAATAGCGTGCCCGTGCTGGAGGAAACACAGTGGGCTTTATATAACACAGCAGCCCCCCCATCTACCCTTGATGATTCTGATGAAGAGTACCCCCCCACACACACACATACAAGCGCACACACATCGACCCCCTGAAGGAGAGGAGAGAGAGAGAAATTATGACTTTGACATTGCATGGCAGCTTGTCTCTGAGGGACCCTGATGCAAAGAGCTTACATGAATAGCAGCGGGCAGCCAGCCCCACTAGTCTAAGATGTAGGGGGTACAGGATTTGTTTTTTATTTTCTTAATGTTTAACCAGCTTGAATTCATTACCTATTAAAAATGCAGCAAGCCAATACACGCCTGAGGGCACATCTACATTTAGCTGAGTAATCAATGCAGCTGCATCTTCACTGGAGCATGTGTGACTGACTTGTGTGATCCAGAGAGCTTATCTAAGCACTCAAGGAAACCAGCAACTCTCAGACGCCGCGCAGGTGCCGCTGACGAAGACCACCTGTTTGTACGTTTCTGTTTCTGCTCCTTTCGGCTTCGTGGTTCCGCTTTATCAGAGTGGAAACCCACAGTGACCTCCTTCCTGTCATGCAACATAAGCCAGCCAGCACACACTCTGCCCAAAGGTCTATAATAAGACATTCCCGAGAGCTCTGACTATCTCAGACTGACACCAGCATCCCTCCAGCACGCATGGTCTGTCGTAGGCTTAGCACAAGTCTTAAGACATAATGTCACAACTACAAGGGGGAAAAAAATCACTTGTGGGTGACTGCAGCTGTAGCGACGCGCCCTGCAGAAAACCCTGCATGCGTGTGGGTGTGTGTTTGTGTTGAAACACTTTCGAGGCCAAAAAAATGTTTTGCTTTGCAGGGAGATGCTTGATGTGAGGAGCAGAATGTGTTCTATGTAATCAATAATAAATAATCAGAGACAATATGGAAATATTAAACCATATACGTTAGTCATTTAACCAAGTATCACAATAGTGCTTTTTAAGAAAAGGAATTATTTTGAGGGTGTATTTCTTAGTTCTTACTTTCTTTTGTCTAAGTCTTTCTTGTTATTTTAGTGTCTTAGTTCTAGATTTTATTCTTAATTTAATTTTTCTCAATATAATTCTGCACAGTCTAAAGGAAGCGGTTCAGGACACATTTCACTGGGTGTTGTACCTGTATGACTATGCATGTGACAAATACAAATCTTGAATCTTGAATCTATTTTAGTTCTTTTTTAAGATTTAGATTTAATTCATATTCTAAGGATCTTTTTAAACCTACGCTTTGCATTATAGCACAATCTGATTGCATAGGGAGAATTGGAATAAAATCAGTCAAACTTGCCTAAAAGTAATTTTAGAGGTGTGTTATGACCACAACAATAACACATATGGAATACATGCAAGATTTTGTCTCCGAATGCTGTATAAACACACTGTGTGTGTGTTTGTGTTCTTAGTAAATGACTGGGGGAGTATGGTACAGGTAGAGATGCCAGAAACGTAACAGATGAACCAGAAAACACCATCTGTGCCTATGTCCTGTGCTCAACACACACATATTATAGACCTGTTTTTCTTTGCCAAAATGTACACCTCCCTTTGAGAGGAACTATTTACTTCCTTTAAAGGGCCCATATATATATAAAAAAAATGTTTTGCTTTAAAACCAGTTCAGTCGAGTACGTAAATGCTGTTTTAGCTCAATACGTGTATCTGTTTAGTAATAATAATGTTTAGATTAATACAGACTCCTTCCCAATCTGTAATTTTGAACTATAGATTTAATTCTGTATCCCTTCTAGATTTTATTTTTCTTATTTTCTCTTTACTTTACCTTAAAAAGGTTTTCCACAAGGTTATTGCAAGAGAGGACTGTTTGACATTTTTGTCCAGTAATTCACTGTTCCTGTGATGTCACAAGAACCAATAAATATATATCCTCCTGTTTAGCCAACAATAATGAAGCCTCCTTCCATTTACACTGCATTTATATGCAGTGTTTCAGTCCATGCGGCTTTTAAATAAGGCACAATGCAGGGCAGTGCACAGAGCTTAATTTTTATATTAGTCTTAAAGGGACAGTAACAGAGGCAGCCTGTTTAATTAAAGTAAAGTAAAGTTGCCCCTTAGAGTCAGGTGTGAACACACCACAGCACACGATGCTGTATTTCTTACTATTTAAAAAATTCACCCAGAAAAGTATAGGGCTGCCACCAACGAGGGGGCGGTACCTTTCTCAAGGGAACCTCAGTGATGTCACACTAACCTCTAGGCCACTAGGATTAAAGGAAGATTTAAACGTGTTAAAATAATGTAACATTTTTTTTTTATTATTATTTATGAATGTTTTAGTACGTAACACTGCACATAGGATTACTGTAAATTTTGAGAAACAGTTTTAAAAAATTCATCCTATGAATCCATCTGCTACCCTGGGTGGGGTAAATTGTTCAGATAATGAAGTAAGGAATTAGAAACTTAGGATACAGATCCTTCAAAGTGTAGTTTGGGATTTCTTACAGACTTTTTATATGCAGGCACAGAAGCTGTTTAGGTATCCGCGGCTCGTCTTCACTACTTTCAACGTCCAGAGCTGCTGCTGGAAGACTGGAGGACTCTTTTCTTAGAGTAAGCAGTTCTTGTGCAGAGTGTTGTAATGAATACTAAACAACGACTCAAGGCTTTTTTAACTCACTCTTTCAAATGTACGGCTTCAGTTTCATTTTCTGTTTTGTCCAGTTCAACCAAAAATATATATATAAATATAATTTTTGAAAAATGTCTAATTAAACAAATGACCATTGATCCATCAAAACAACTTGAATGTTTTCTAATTCTGTGAACACCGTATGAGTAGTAGGCATAAATATACAACAGTCGGTAATCCAGTACTGTAAATCCCCAAAAATGTTCTTCTGAATGATAAAGCCGTTCAAATTTGATGAATTTGTGTTATTTGTTACAATCCAAATCACATTTATGGTCCACTTAAGAATTCTGTTTGTGAAGTTGTATCTGTATGAGCATATTCCAATAAGATTCTGTAAAGAATATTGTCTATATAACAATCTCTTCTTCTGTAAACCAGTAATTAGTAAATGATTAGAAATCAGTAATATTTTTTCAGTTAGGAAATAATAAAAACACAATATAAACATTCTAAATCCATATAAAAAATTCTAAATTTTTTATATAAACATTCTAAATCTATATAAAAAATTTAGAATTTTTTATGTAGATTTAGAATGTTTATATTGTGTTTTTATGGCTGTGCTCGAGAGACACCATCGACCGGAACCAAATTCTCTGTATATGCACACAGATATACTTGGCCAAATAAAACGATTCTGATTCTGATTCTGATTCTGATTTCAATATTTCCTAGCAAACCAAAGCTGTTAACTTCACTCATTCTTTCGGGTGGGCCAGACTTAAGTTTGGATAAATAGCTTCTTTTAGGTGGAGATTTTCAGTCCTAAATGCGTATCAGGATTGATTTACACCAATTGCTTGGATTTTGGACTTTTAGGAGGAAGTGACTGAGCCCAGTCTCATCAGTTTTGCGTTTGATCTAATCTATTCTGATCTAATTTCCTCTATTAGCTCAACGTAAAAGAAAGCGACAGACTAAACCAGGAGCGAAAACGTCTAAATCAAGCATGTGATGAAGACGAAAAACAAACAGAGAAATGCGTCTAAATGAGACGGGTCAAAAAACTGTTGAGCAATACCACTACATCTAATATCAAACAATATCAAGGTTAGTATTATCCCTTTAACATTCTTCTTCTAAAAAAAGGAGTGAAATATTAAAGTGATATCTGAGTGATATATGCATATTGAAAGCGATATTTCAAGCCTTGCTTGAAAATTTCATTAAATGAACCTGTCGTATAAACCAAGTGGAGTGATATGGTCTACCATTACAGAGCCTTCATTCTATTTCATGTGTGTGTGTGTGTGTGTGTGTGTGTGTGTGTGTCTGTGTGTGAGAATCAGATGAAGGGGCGGAAAACAACATGGTTTCTCTCCTACATGTTTTCATGAAACTTCAAGGTTAAAACAAGGATGGACAATCAGTTTGAAGAAATCTAGTATATATGTTTCAGTCTGAGGATCGATTCTCAGCACCATACATCAGAATCAGTAGTATCAATGTTTTAGTATTGATCCACCTATTCCCATTTGCATTGGAGAAAAACAAATTTTAGGCCTGACACAGCAAATACGATGTGCATTTTTTACATAAAATGAACTGCACTGTTAGAAAAATGATTACAAACCACTAAAACATCACATAACTCTCCAAGAAAAGGAGGCAATTGCATCCAATTGCACTCTGAAAGCAAAGCTGAGGAGTGCAAATACAAATCTACTGTTTATTGCTAAAGAGTTCTTAGAGACAACCAGTCTTAAACATCCTGCCACTATGAAAAGACACCTTTTGGCCAATAGGCCATTAGGAAGGATGTTTCACTCATTAAAACACTACGGAGTTTCCACAATATATGATCCTAGTTAGCAAGCGAACAGCCCCACATATCGCAGGATGGTAAATTCTGAAGTAACGAGAGAGTTTAATTCTTCCTTTTTGTATTTTAAATATAGTTTTAGAAAAAAGATGTTATTTTGGGCGTTCCAAATACAAATATTTTTTAAGTATTTGTCCGAATAAGGTATTCGTAAAAAAACACGTTATTAGTTTTTTTCCGAATTCTCTATTTGTATTTGTCTCCACCCCATATTTACATTTATATATATATATATATGGTCTATCAGAGGCTTTTTTTCCAAAGCGACTTCCATTCCCTAAGTCTTTGGGAAGTTAAAATTCTTTATTTTTTTCTATTGGAAGGACATTTTAAAGGGGAATGTTGATTAACTTGTTGTAAATTAGAAAAGTTTGTTTAATTACTAAGCCTGGTAGTTACAGGGTCACTCCTACAGTCAAAACGTTGAATCACAGGACTGCCAGTTGCACCACTGCGGTACCCTTGTGCAAGGTACCGCCCCCACACACTGCTCCCCGGGTGCTGTGTTCCTGGCTGCACGCCGCTTCACTCGGGTGAATGGGTTAAGAGACAGATTTCACACTGTGATCTGTGGTGTGTTCACACATGACACATGGCTCACTTTCACTGAAACCGTCTTGGTAGAGAATAGCAGCCACCTCTAGCCCTTAACTGTTAGATCTTGGATTTTCATTATATCACTATGATCTATAACAAATAAAAAGTGGAAAAACCTTAGCTTTGGATGGTCTTGTTTCAAATTGATATTATTTGGGCAGTGGTTATTGATGGAAAATCATTTTACTGTATGTTGTATTGAGTAGGACCACATGTGACATTAGATTAGCTAGCATGCTAACAACTTTGCACACAACAAGGGAGGTTTAGTTCCAGGGAACTGCTGCTTCTCTCAAACACTTAAGAAAATGAGCCCAAAAAGTGAAGTCAAGTGCGATATTTTGACAGAATCTAATCTCTGTGTTGAGCTGTTAGCCTGCTACCTAATCTACAGCTTGCACAACAACCAGCTCCATTAGATTCTAGACTGATGGTCTATCATGTATTAAGAGAAAATTGAAAATCCAATTTGAAATAGTTAACATTAAAAGGAAAGCTAATGGTTCATTATTTACAGTTATCACATCTGGCATGCACAAATTTACTCTCCTTTATGAGATTGCAACATATGGACTCCAGTCTTCCTTCTTTCTATTTTTGTCTACGCATGTTTTCTTTTTCAACTGGCCAAAAATGGCCACGAGGATGCTGAGTGTTACAATTTGATGTATGAAATGTATTATTGTTTTTTTTACTGAGTTGAAAGTTAAAAATGTAAAGATCTAAGATCTCATTCCATTTGCATTAACACAGATAAAATGGTAAACACAAAAGAGAGTGAAGTGGCCAAAAATGGCCAGAGGACACCCAGAGGGTTAATAGAGTTCATTTGTATATCACCAGATCTTCTGAACGATCGAGTCAAATCATGAATACGTTCGCATGAGTGCCAGAGGCAGGCCAACCCAACCGTGCACTGAAATGACGTCAAATAAAAGTAAGTCATCTATTCCACACTGATTTACGAAAACGCCAGCTACTCAAATATACACACTGCTTATGCTACTAGTGACAAAACAGCAGAAGTGCTGCTTTATATTCTTGAATATCTCTGGATCCTGAATTGTGAAGCTATTCTTATTTCTTAGTTCTTACTTATTTTTTGTCTAAGTCCAGATTTTATTTCTTGTTGTCTTAGTGTCTTAATTCTAGATTTTATTCTTAATTTAATTTTTCTCAATATAATTCTGCGCAGTCTAAAGGAAGCGGTTCAGGACACATTTCACTGCGTGTTGTACCTGTATGACTATGCATGTGACAAATACAAATCTTGAATCTTGAATCTTGTATAACTACCCCATTTGATAAAAGCGTGGTTAATATTTAGCTGAGCTCATTAGACTTGTGATGTCTTTTCAGTACGTAGCAGGCTTAACTTGTATTAATGTGCTAATAGACTGTTAGTTTAATAGCTTCACAATTCAGGATCCAGAGATATTCAAGAATATAAAGCATTACTTTTGAATATTTTGGTTTATCACAATCCAATATAGGCCATTTTCAAAAACAGCATCAATTCTTCCCACAGAAAGAAGCTGCTTTCTGAAAACGACAGAAAAGGGTCGGGTTGCTGGGATAGCATATAGAATGTTTTTTCAATTTACAGAATAATTAATTAATTTCGGCAAAGCTTTGCATTCTAGACAAGTAAATGTTCAAAAATGCCCCTGTTCCCTTGTTTATAGCAGTTTCTTGAGCACAAAACGTATATTTAAGCCATTTCCTTCGGGATCACTAAAGTTCTCTGATATTAGATAATACACAAGATAATTGTATAATACATTAAACATTTAATTATTTTTATTATCTAGCTACATATTTTGTCCAAAACTGACAGGATTAAAGATGGATTTTGATCAAAAATTGATCTTTTAACATGATAATCTGAGTAAAAGTGCATGAATCGCAGTAATGCAATATCTCAGTCATTGCATTAAAAGAATCTCAGCAACTGATGCAAAATTAGAACTTT
This sequence comes from Ladigesia roloffi, assembly GCA_037577295.1. Lineage (NCBI taxonomy): Eukaryota > Metazoa > Chordata > Actinopteri > Characiformes > Alestidae > Ladigesia > Ladigesia roloffi. The sequence continues at coordinate 20,416,547 of JBBKCR010000101.1, forward strand.
ATTGCTGTTTTATTTACATGGAGCTCTTTGAAAATATTTACATGGCTCTGGATTGCCCATAATGAAGTTATTAGTCACTATTTACGAGTGTAGTGTGCCTATTTAATGGGTGGCTCTTCTCTGTGTGGATTTGTTTGTGAACACAGCTACATTGTTACTGAATGTTAAAAGTCTGGTGTCCCTTTAACGGGCCTCATGCGAGATCCAGGTCTTTTTTAAACCGTTCCAATGAACGTCCAATAGGATCAAGCTGTAGCTTATCATGTTTTTGTAACCTGATGCCAAATGCATTAAGAACACAGACTCTGCAAGCAAAACGAAAGGTCCGGTTACATTACGTGTTTATTCTTACAGTATAAATAAAAAAATCAGCTTCCATATTCCCACGCCACAGTAACCCACATCTGATTGTGGGTGAGAACGTGAGAATTAGACCCTTGGGGGGAAAAAAAAGCTTTCCAGTAAAGTGGGTGATCCATCTATTAGAACATTTGATTGATTGGAAAATGAGTCTATGCAAAATTGATCGCTGCAGCACTGCCATGTTCAAGCCTTGATTCCTTCTATTGCCATCAGTTCAGAGCACACCAGGGCGTTTTGAGGACTACATTGCACTTTTAAACAGTAAATGTCCTGAAAGTTCACAAATGCTCACAAATGAAGATAAAACCAGTGGTTTGAAACGTCCAAATGTGCAGATCTTCACAAAATTTCTTCCTCTAAATCTTGTAGCAAAATAATATAGTCTGATAATAATGCTCCATATACTTATCCATCATTTGTCACGTAAAAAACACTCAATTATAACCATGAAATCTTTTTATTTAAAGTACAATAATGGGCACCCAAACGTGGGCTATTGTGCTCAAAGTTATTAAATACTTAGAGAAGAAGAAAGCACTGTAAACAACATGACATTCACATAAGTGCATTTTTGCCAGATTTCTTAAAGGTTAATACTTTTTCCGGCATTTTGTGCTGATTTTGTCCCGATACTGAAGCTGGATCCTGGATCTGCGCCATCTCTACGATAGCTGTGATGATGCCAAGCATCGGATGAGAACTAATCCAGGATTTACTGTAACATAACAGTTACCACGCCAACAAGCATCCTCCTGGAGCACCAGGCCACTGAATCCTCACAGCATATTTTAACATTAACAACAAGCTCAAAGTGCTGCTGACACCGATTTCCAGTCCGACGCATTCATTATCCACACACCTTAACAGGTCTTCCTCTGTTTTCTTCTTCAGCGAGCAACTTCTGGACCCTCGCCATGTTCTAATTTTATCCCCCATCTCTCAAAAGAATGCACCTGCACTGAGAAGACGGCTTTATCTCCTCTGGTGTGATTTGATGGGACAGCTTGGTGGCTATCTCACACGGGACTGGAGGAGCTCGAGAAATCCGCTCTCTTCCAGCCCACTGCCAGCACAGAGCTGTCATACTAACACAGGTCATTAGTGGCCTAGTTTTTACCCTTTTCCTGGCTTCTCAAAGTAAATGAAAGCGCATAAACCTGCAGACCTGCAATTTGTGGGCCAGTGGGTGTCTATAAATTATGAAAATTCTGCACAAGTTCCTGCAGAGAGACAATCTCCTGGCTGTTAATTGCAGTGCTATAAATTTTTTTTTTTTTACAATGCCTGTAAGGTAAGCTTTTTATCTGTACTTCTGTCCTAACGCGAGCAATCCGTGAATTCTCCATTCAGTCATCATTACATTAGTCTTCCTAGATTTGTAAGGGGGAACGTGAATAGAATCATGTTGAGGCAGACTCTTTGAATTAATTAGCATTGGCCCCTTCAAATGAGACTTTATGTAACGTCCTCTGAAGTCCCTCATTGACTGTTCCCACAGTTCATTACTGTACGAGCACTACTGGCCTCTACCCTATGATGCAGTCGCAGACTCAGTGCCACTTCAAACCCATCCTGATCATCGACAAATGACTCAAAGACTGTGGCGAGCCCACTTTTGATGAAAGAGAGAACTGCTGTAATTAGGCAGAGCGCACATATGAATGGATCGGGTCTACATTACGCCGAGGCCTGGCTTATTTTTCACTCGAGCAATATGAGAGCAGTGTCAGGATTGTGCTGCACGTTAGTCAGTGTTTACGGCAAAAACGCATCATTTATCCACATGCAACAGTAACACAAAAGAGAACCATGTAAACATTTGGATTTTTTTCTTGCCCCAGTTCTAACCTTCACAAAAGAAGCCATGCAGAACCTGCCTGATTAGAGTGTAAGCCTCGTTTTAATGTGAATGTCAAACACAAACATAAGGTCGTTAATGCGTTGCCATAATGTAACACATCCAACAGGTATCAAAACATAATTTTGCTCACCAGATAAAAAGAAAAAGAAATACACTGTACTAATATATACACTAATATAAGATGCATAAGCTCCCACTTACTGTTGTCCATCTGTTTTCTGTCTATTGAGCAAATTCTTGATGTTTTGATACATATACATACATATCCAACAGGTATCAAGATTTCATGATTTTGCTCAACAGAAAGAAATCAGATGAGCAATTGACACCAGTATATGGGGACTAATAAATATTTATGTATACATATATGTGTAAGTAAATTAATATTTTTAACCCCCTCACTTACTGGGAGCTAATATATATTCCTTCAGAAGAAGATGATGAAGAGGAACGTCCCTGTTGCTTCTGCAACTCTTGGTCGTCCCGTGATGATTTTGGCTTGCAGGTTGAAACGCTCAGACTCAGTCCGCAATTAACAGAACGACTTAATACGACAGATCGGACGCGTGTCCCCCAGCGAGTGCACCCAATCCAGCTCGCCTGTGGTTTAATGTCCTCGGCATGGTGGGCATCAGGCAACATTCAGCAGCACTTACCCCTCGGTTCCCGGCCGTGGGAGGGAAAAATCCACGCGTGTCCGGTGTCGGACGCAGAGGATTGATGAGAGGATGAGAGTCGGACCGTTTCCCCCTCTCTCCCCGTGCTGTGTCGCCTGCTGTGGTGAGTCACGGTCAGTCTCCAGGTCCCATCTGCCCGAGCAGGAGCGCTACATCCCCCTCAATGCGGCACCACGAGCTGCACAGATTTCTTCTCAGCGGTTGCTGTGGCAACAAGACCGAGACGGTTGACGGTTAGAACGCGGGCGGGTGCTCCAACCGCCCAGACCCGATTTACACTGCAGGTCAAGACAGCACCACTGCACTGTCCTGTTTACCAGTCAGTAGGTTCACCCTCACGCCTTCAAAAGTGAATCCGATTGTTTTTCACATTTGTCTGCGGAATTAAATCATTAAGATGCAAGCAAAAGTCATCCAGATTGGTTTTGGTGTGAAATGCCACCAGTTCTGATGGTGGTGAATGGGAACCAGACATCTGAAGAGCTGAATGCCTCTAAAATGCTCATGTTCTAATAATAGTGAATAGAACCAGATGTCTAAAAAGTATAATGCTTCCAAAAGACTCATGTTCTAATGGTGGTGAGTGCATCCAGACATCTGAAAAGTTGAATGCCTCTAAAACGCACAGGTTTTAATAATGATGAATGGAGCCAAAGTTCTGAAGAGTTGAATGCAATGTAAAATGCTCAGGTTCTAAAAATTGTTGAATGGAGTCAGAGATCAGACAGTTTTATGCCTCTTTTAGATGAAATGTTTTGCTATAGAGGACTTTTCCCATTTCAGTTTGGCAGTGTTTATAGGACCCAAACAATAACCCCTTGGTTTCTAGCAACACTGCCATTTTAAACAGTTTCCCTCCTGGATCAATAAAGATTTCTGATTGGGAAAATGTTCCAGTTCCAAAGGTATTGAATGAAACCAGATATCTGAAAAGTTGGATGCCTCTATAATCTCCTTCTTTTTCTTCCACTTCCGGCTGATCCTGATTAGGGGTCACCACCGCGGATCAAATGTCTTCATTTCTTACTGTCCTCTGCACCTTCCTCTCTTACAACAACTGCCTGCTTGTCCTCCCTCCCACATCCATAATCCTCGTACTGGCTGTTCCTCTTCTCATCTTCCCTGACATTCCATCTTCAGCATCTTTCTCCTAACACTGTCAGTCTCTCCTCAGCATCCTCCTCCCAACACACTTCGT
>JBBKCR010000101.1:20483402-20495166 GCA_037577295.1 Ladigesia roloffi
TCCTTACTTTCCTGGAAATTAAGGTAAAAATTAAGGTTATATTAAGGGGTAAAATTAAGGGGTTTGGGTTCGTAGTGTTATTAGCACATCTCCAATATAAGGTCTTCCTTAGTCAAAACTACTTATACTTCTGCGAAAGGCAGTGGTGGGATGTTTTGACCTTAAATACAGTTTAAAGAAACTAACTTAGTGAACATGCACAAAATTTACAGCTACATTTTTATTCGTCTTTAACAGTTTTCATTCAACTTCACAGAAGTTGAGACCGAGGCAACTTGTCCTGCTACCTGCCAGGAGCCTCGCTTGCATGAAGGGCTCTCTGGGACAGTGTTACTGCTAGAAATGCCTCTGGCCTTATACGGAAAGGAGATAGGTACATGTGTAAATCTGCTGGTGACACTTTGGGGACAGGTGCAACTGAGAGGCCTGACCAGTCAGGGAAACTAATTTGCATTTCCCTGTGTTTAAATTAGGGCGCAGTGCGGCATGGCATGGGGATATTTTAGGAAGAAGACCTCGTTACGAATGAAATCAAACACCTTGTATTGCATTGATATTTTAACTGATAAGATGGAGGACCCTGAATATGAACATCTAATAAAATCAACTAAATCCCTTAAGCTTCCACTTAATCAGGTGCTTCAAAGAAGAAACAGATTATAAAGTTGTGCTGGGCTTGAGAAGCTATAAGAAGAGCAACATATAAGGTTAGGTTCAGGTTACACTCCAGAGACCTCTTACAGAAGGGTGGATTCTCAGCTACATACAGACTTACTTCCTTCCTTGCAGCATTCTATGGTGTACCCGTCCAAGCCGGAGTTGCCAATGGTGGCAGGAGGCCTCCACTGGATGGTGACTGAAGTGTCGTTGACGTCCTCCACAACCAGCTCCAGAGGCTCACTGGTGGGCTCTGGATAAGCAACCAAATTCCAAAATTATAAATGTGACCATTCAAGCTTCTCTTAATTTATGTTAGAAGACATTAATAATAATACGTTATAGTAGTGGTAAAAGTAGTAAAAGTTGGAACCATGTCAAGAATCAGCAAGCTCTCCTCTGTTTACCTGCAGGCGGAGGGGGGGTGGGAGCTTTGACCTCCTCGACTGGTGGAGCCTCAGCAACAGCTGGTGTTAAATATGCAGGGGTTCATCAGAAGCAGCAGATAACAGCAATATTCAGCAGGTTTTTATTACCAGATCATTCCATTACATTCAGGAAAGCAAAAGCAAAATCAAAAACAAATGTGGTGAACCTATTCTCTAAGTCAAATTTGGATCGTTCCATACATTTTGATTCTGGAGGTTCTCTTACTGAGTGAGAAAGGAACAGGACTAGGAGTTTGCTTTACCATCAGCGGGAGCCTCTCCTTCAGCAGCAGGAGCGGGAGCGGCATCGCCATCCTGGGCAGGAGCAGCATCAGCGGCTATTTTAAAGGTTAAAGCGTTAATCAAACAGATAAAGCAGAGCCGCCTTTCTAAAACCAAGCTGAAACCAGAGCTACCTTAGGTTATCATTTGTTAGGCATAATGAACAATGGCACTGTAGGCCTACTAAACAGCGGAAATGAAAGAGGGACAGAAAAGAGGATAAGCAAGGGGAGGAGGTTTGCTTTTGGTGGCATTATAGTAGTTTTTCAGCAGGTTTTATTAGCAGATCAGGGCCGGCGTCAGAGCAGATCTACCAGGATGGTATCTAACTGACTATTGGGTGGGCAATATCGATTGTAAACTATATTCATATGAACAACACTAGGGTGCTGCAGTGTGTATGGGGGGGCTATGGTTGCCTTCGTATTCCTATCCCTCACTCCCCCTGACGCCGGCACTGTTCCAGATCATTCCGTTATGATTCAGGAAAGCAGAAGCAAAATCAAAGTAATGTAGTGAACCTCTTCTCCAAGTCAAATTTGGATAATTCCATGCATTCTGATTCTGGATGTTTTCTTACAGACTGAGAAAGGTCCATGACTAGGAGCAGGGGCGCCGCCAGACATCTTGGGCCCCATGAAAGATTAGAATTTTGGGCAACATTATAATTAAGATAATATTACTAGCCCCATGTCAGTGCTGGGGCCCTAGAATGGTTCTAACCTTTCCCCCGCTGGCGGCGCCCCTGACTAGGAGTTTGCTTTACCGTTAGCAGGAGCCTCTCCTTCAGCAGCAGGAGCGGGAGCGGCCTCGCCATCCTGGGCAGGAGCAGCATCAGTGGCTATGTTAAACGTTAAAGCGTTAATCAAACAGAAAAGCAGAGCCGCCTTACTAAAACCAAGCTGAAACCAGAGGTTATCATTTTTAGGCATAATGAATAATGGCCCTGTAGGCCTACTAAACAGCGGAGACAAAACAGGGACAGAAAAGAGGATAGGCAAGGGGAGGAGGTTTGCTTTTGGTGCCATTACAGGCAGCAGAAGCAAAGTAGACAGGGGCTTCCTCAAAGGTGGCTACTTTTAAAAGTTACTCTAAAAAGTCAACCTGAAATCAAACCTAGAATATATTATTACCTTGTTCCTGTTTATATTCAGCAGAATTGATCATTTTATATCATTTACAAGAAAAAGTCTTGTTTCATTGTAATGGAATTACAATGTGACGTCACCATGCACCAGCAGGCAGAATAATGTTAACCAGTAATGTGGTGCTTCATCTTCCACTTCAATCACACCCACCCATCATCAGATGGTGAACACTCAGTTAGCTCATACTCAGAAACCCCAAGAACCATGTTTCACTAAGGAAACATGTCACAGTCCAGAAGTAAAAAGTGGTTTCTGATTCATGTCGACATTAACAGCATTATTCAGTGCATTTTTAATGCATTCTCGGATGAAAAATGGCATTTTTAGACTAAAATGCCTTTTAGAAATTGAGGCCAGCATGCTACCTGACCAGTGCCTTTATATTAAATCCCAGCTTGGTTACAAATATCCTTGAGCAGAGATTTAATTCCTGCAAGAGTGGAAATTTGCCTTCTATAATAATTTAGTACAATAATGTTTCTTGGAACCCCATGGATATAGGCCATATGAGGACGAGGCTTTCTTACATGCACAGCTATGCAGTGCTGATACAGCAGGCCAACTAAGGTGGGGATGTGTCACATAGGTGTAACATGAACTGGAGACTGCAAATCTAATACAGGTTTAGGTTCACCCTCAGGTCTTGCAGGCTTCGTCTTCCGCCACAGAGACAAGGTGTTAGTCCTTTCAAATTAGCGAGGCCGAAGACGAATATGGCCGTTGTGAAATAGGGCGAAAGACAAGCTCAATGTCAGGACGTATCCCAGCAAAATAAAGTTGAGCCCACAAACTGTAATTATGATCTCTTGATCATCAGAGCCTGTGGCACAACTGTTTTCCACAAGCTGCCGCTTAGTCCTGGATGCTGAATTGGCTGCATGTCAAGCGGAATGGTGAGATTTTCTGTCAGCAGAATAAAAATAGCGATACAGGCAGAGCATGATCAAAGGCATGCAAAAGCTGCCGGAGAAGTGTTTAAAGGAGAAAAGCAGGAGAACAGCTGTGGATTCCTTAGAGTGCTTTCCAGCCACTCCAAAGCTCTGAGTGGGTTTCACCATACCGGCGAAGAGGAAATTGCACTGTCAATTGATTCTCAAGCCTCAGTAGTCAGGGGTTTACAACATGCTCGCAAAGGTCATGCTTCTGGTAACTATGTTAAGACCACTATTTCCACAGAGATGCCAGGAATAAGTGGGAGTTGTATGGAGGTACAGGGAGGAGACAGGGTTTCGGAAAGGGAATAGTGGTTCTCAACTCTTGTCCTGGGAAGTCATTGTCTTGCAAGGTTTCAAGGGTTCCCTACCCCACACAGGGCTCGACTGTCCCCTGATCAGGTTGTTTGGGCCAGGAATACTTAAACTGCAAGACAGTGGGTCCCTGGTTGAGAACCACCCGGATAGTGGACAGTACCTTCTGGAGGAGGGGGAGTTGGTGCCTTGGGAGCGTCAGCTGGTGGAGCTTCACCAGGAGCAGCCTCTGCTGGTGGGGCTTCTGCTGGGGGAGCTTCAGCAGGAGGGGCCTCAGGCGCTGCCTCGGGGGCAGGCGCAGGCTCGGGCTCGGGCGCAGGCTCGGGCGCTGGGGCTGGTTCCTCCGCCTTGGCCTCCTTCTTGGCCGCCTTCTTAGCAGGGGCTGGCTTAGCCGGCATGGTTCTCCGCAGGAAAGATCCCTCTCGTAAGTAACACCCTTGACTGCACCCAGGAATGGGGCGAGCTGGGTTTTATAGTGTATGTGGGGGCTGGACAGCCCCACCCTAACCTTTAGTTTTATGTGACAGCTGTGAGAGGGACCACACAGCTCTGGGTGTCGTGGTTGACTGCCACAGGTCAGAACTTGAAAGCAAGATTCAGTTGATGAGAGATTTGTAACAACTTTGACACTAATATTTGACTAGTGACACCAATAAAGGGTGCAGACTTTCCTGAATTGTGATTGAGTTTAATTGTGAGTTTAATTCTCCTGAATTTTATTATTTTTAATATTACGCCATTATATGTTGAGCAAATCTAATTGTAACAACAAACTAACTTCCACGGACTGCGAAGTTGAACCTGGATCACAGTCATATCCCTTATTGTAAGGATGAAAAGCTGTAAAACTGGGTTTTATAATTATCCAATATGGCGGCAGATGTATATGCAGCGACTGTGTGCTCTCCGCCTCAGAGTTATTTTTCTTTAGCTATTTAACTATTAAACTTTCTTTAACTTTATTCCTCACACTAAGTAAATTGATTTGTACTTTGATAAGGTGACAATTAGAATAAAGATCTATCTTACCTTAACTAGAACAAAGTAGTTAAAGACTTAAACAGACCAAAAGCAAGAGTGTTAAAGAATGATGCGGCTTTATTATGGTAGACGAACAACATTGGATTGGTGGTTATGCGGAAAACCTCCGGAAGCATGCCAGTTCTCCAAAAGGTTTACAGGGCCACGCAAAACATGAAAAGCACAATTTTCCCCTTACAAACCACATTTCTCTACTAGGTTTTCTTATTCTAAACGATTGTTGTCGCAAATGACTTGGCTATTTACAATGTATACAATTATGACTTTCTGTACAAAAAAATGGAAATGAACTTGTACAAATGATTATCCGGGGAAAAAAATTACAAATAAGAAAACTATATCCCAATGACACCGCCAAACGTTAGGTAGACCGTTTTCCAAATTCTGTTTCACACCAAGGCGACATGCTTTTACAACATTTAGAAACCCATTACATGTCTATTGCACATTGCAAGTTACATTAGATACCATACTTTTAATAGCGTAAGCTATTCATTTTGATAGCTTATTTTGAATCAATAACAAGCATTGCATGATGTTTGGGGACTGTTCAACAACTTCTTGTGACCTTGGGCCAGTGGCATGGCTTACTGTAGAGTCTGTAGAACATCTTACACGCTTCAGGGAAAAAGGAAACCACTTGTAAATAGCATTGCGCCATTTGGTTTGAACAATACAACAACAGCTGTGCAAATTGTTGGAACGAACAAAGGGGATCTTAACACTTTACCAAAGGGCAGCTTTCATAAGAATACTCGAATAATTTCGACTACTGTCATAAACCAACATTGATATTTATAACGTTTCATTCTGACAAGCTCCACTTGTCATAAAGGCTACCTGAGCCAACTTCAGACCGGAAAGTGTAAAGACAATGGAAGTCTTTCTAAATGTCATTGCAGGTTAATATCAGTGGTCATAAAACACTTACAAAATCTTATGAAGACCACCCTACGGTAAAAGGGATCCCATTTTCCTTTGCGCACACAGTACAATCACCAGGGTTATTCAGCATCCAATTGAACTGCGTGCTGTAACTGCAATTCCTTCTGAGTTCTAGAGTAACTGGTGATTTTACTGCTGGCAATTTTGGAGGTAAATGAAAAGCTCTCCTCCACAAACACATCCCCACCATTAATGCTCGCCACAGGGTGTTGAATCACTTCAATGCCGTTCCAGATCGTGTATTTTATGTTGTAGTCCAGCTTATACATACTGCAGTTCAGAACATTCCACAAAGAGAAAGAGAAAGAGAGAGAGAGAGAGAGGAGAGAGAAAAAGATTTCATTGACATTACCAGTCATTACACTCACTTTCTGCCAGTCAAAACAAACAGTAAGTTGTTGAATAGTCCTGTTATGAGACACAGCACAACACAACACAGCCATCACAGAGTTACAGGCACAGTAACCAGGGACATGATGCAGACAGAGCACAACGGCTTCTGTTACCAACACCCCACTTCACACAGGGGCTGCCTGAAACAGTTTGAATCTTTTATAATGGCAGGGGACCACCAGTGTAATCTCTTTTCATCTGTTGCATCAAAGCCAGACAAAACACGGGGTGGAAAAGAGACTGAAAGTGTGATTAAGCCATATTTGTGCAGCTGTATTTTCATTTTGTGGAAAATTACCAATAATCGTGTTACGTTCTAAAACCCAATCTATCCCCTATCCACTCCATGTAAAATGGACTGTCAAATGGGGCAAAGAAAAATATTCCAATCTCTTTTATGAAAAAAAAAAGCAAATAAAGCCATTAGTGCACTGTCTTATGTCTTTAGGAATGTAATTAAATGGAAATCTCACACAGCAGGATGGAAGTAGCAGTGCAAAGAAACTTCAGAACTACAGTCATTGAGAGTATGTGAATATAAGACATCAGTTTTAGCAATCTGGCTAATAAACCCTTTGTGACCATTTTTAAGACCCTTCTATCCTTTTCTCTCTGTGGCATATTTACATAGATGAATAATGCATATGATGGCTATGAGGCAAATATAAATGGATGTTAACAGACGCAGAAATAAATAGTATGTTGCAAGTTCTTAACTGGACCTCTGGCTTGCTTAAATCAGCTTTGCTTTCTGCATGCGCACTTAGATATTTTCTGGTAGAGTTGAGGGAAATTACTGGTCCACCACTGCTTATTTTAAGCAAATTCACATCATCTTAACTTTTTACTACATGGAATAATGACTGAGCCTCAAAAGAGCAGCATGCAGTTCTGATATTCATGTAATTACCTGAAAAATACTGTATTAATGGACATGTGGTGAATGTAAAATATGAAAAATGTGTGCCAAGATGACCGTTACAAAGAAAAGAGAGTGCAGACATGGGTTATTGGTTTAAGTGACTGTGTGATTATTTGTTGTCCCTTAGGTACTTTATGAAGATGCCCTTGTAAGCTAGGAGACTGTAAGGCTATTTCACTGTGATCAAGCACCTATACTGTTACTGTAAGACAACGGCATGAGAAAATTGGTCATTTTCCTAGGGGGGAGTGATATTTGATAGCACCAAATAATCAAAAAAACAAAAACGAAACAATCCTATGCTTCTTCTTCTTTTTTTTACATATTCAGAAGATCTTGATATGCTTTCACAGGGGTTGTCTCTCTCCCACTTTTAACACAGGGCTGATACTGAGCAGATCTATAAACTAGAGTATTTGGTTTTTGCATTTTGAGATATTTGCACCATATGCTACAAGCTAGCACAGTTGACTGAGAGGACAGCAGTGTTGAATAACCGTAGCTGGACGCCTGAGATTACTAACCCCCTGAGCTGAGATCAGTTTCAAAGCCAAATAAAATCTACCAAAGTATTGTTACGGTAAAAAGAACAGTCCACAGAAACAATAAGCTGTTTCAAAAGCTTATGGCAATACTTTTAACTGCTGGAGTCTTTCTGAATGCCCCACCACTACGGATGAAGTGCTGTCACTTGACTGAACCAACTCTGCAAGAGACACGATATTCGAGTTGAACACTGCCCCCTACAGGATAAGCAGGCAACAGGGCAATGCAGCACAATGCTGTTTTTAAGGCATTCTTGTTAGTCCAAAAGAAACTCGCCTGGCAAACGAAAGCACACTGCATTCTGCATATGCCAGTGTCTCTGAGGCAGTTATACATCAAACACTTTTGCATGCAGTCTAACTGATGGGTAGAAGATGTCTGAAATCAATGCCCAGGTGGACATGTTCCATCAGCAGCAACATTCTTGCTCTAGCCATCACTAGGAGTGACGACAGCACTTGCTCTCGATTCTTAAGCTGTGAGATGAAGGTATTTTGTGCATGCTAGCATATAGCAGTTAGCACCTGTTTGCTTGAGTTGCATTGTGGGCAGCAGTGGAACAGTAAGGGCTCCCGGGAAAGTAAGAAAGTACATACCAACTATGCTGTATGTAAACTGTATTTGCGTATATGATCTGCAGATACAAGCATTTTTTTTATATCTATATGTATATATATATTTTTTTTTTGTGTGTGACAAAAGTACCTATGATTCTTTAATTATGATTCTTGTAATGTAAGTACAGTTTTCTATCAACAGAAATGCAAAATGAGATGAACAAACAGAACAAAAAAGATGACTTTCGATCTCTGTTAGCACAGTACAGGATCTTTTGAGTGAAAAGGTGTTTCAGGGAGTCTTTAGTTGGACCATGGTGTATTTTGGGTAACACTGGAAAGATGAAAAGGCAGATGGAGAGTTCGGTTTGTATCGATGTTCAAAGTGTGGGCAGTTTGGGGTCAGTCTCTTTTTCTGGAGATTCGATATAATTGGCTGCCTCCTGCAGTTTTAACAGCATCGCCATCTGCAACAGGAAAGGGGAAAGAGTGCAGAGGTTGGGAAGATGTATCAAAATGCAACAGCATACTGAATTTAAGATACTGCATGGACTGTCTTCACATTGTAACTATTCCTTCACATAAACAGCTGTACAAACCAGGGGGTCAGACTCCATTGAACTGGGCGGGGTCTCCTTGTGGGGCCGCTCCTCTCCTGGTTGGCTGGGACTGGCTGGCCCTGTGCTGGGAGGAGGCAGGTGGAAGAGCTTAGCCTGGTCCTGCTGAGCAGAAGGCCAGGGCAGAGAATCCCGAACCCACTCCACTGGATCCTCCCACACGGCTTTCTGACCGTGGACCTAGACCCGGAGAAAAAAAGACATGGACAAGAACCAGTTTAGCAAAATACAGCGTACATTACAGGAACAAGCTGATATCTAAGCTCTTAAGCAGATCAAAGCTCAGTGCTGAGCTTTCCTTTGTACTGTGTATATTCAGTTTAGAACCTGATGAAGCCTCAAACCGCAAACCAATGAATAATAAGGAACACAGCAATAGGGTTTTGTGCAGAGTTTGTGCGTTCAGATTCAGTTAAAAATGAAACACCGTAAATTGGATATAATGGACAATATCCCAGAGTTCATAGCAAAATACAATAATAAAGTAGCCTACTAATATAAACCAGTTATTAGTTCCTGAGTTCTGATTGGCAAGGACTTATAAATTATATTAATGGTTGATCACATAACATTATAACTGGTGGTCTAGTGTTTAGGGGTCAAATCCCAAGTACTGTCCTCACACACTGCACTTCATCAGCAGCAGTCACCTGCTTCACTTGGTGAATAGGTTAAATACAGAGAAAGATTGCCCCATTGTTCACACTGTGTGCTGTGCTGTGGTGTGTTCACACATGACTACTTTGTGCCGTGGTGTGTTTACACCGCCCCACTTTACATATGATAATAACAGCAACACCCTCTACTAAATTTACTATCAAACCGGGTGCTGTGACTTCAGATCAGTATTCCCTCTTTATATTGTGACACAATGGAGACCATATTATTTTATCTTTTAAATATATTCACAATAAATTACTTACTTTTCTTTTAAAGGATGCTGTTAATTACTGCCTTTTTAATTTGCTATTAACAAGTAGAGTGTAAAGACACAAACCAGAAGTGTTTCCTGTAGGTTTCCTACCTGTTTGTGTCTTTAAGGCTTCTTAATGTTTAATATAAAAAAAAATTGAGAATAGATATAGAAAAAATTAAAGCTAAACTGTTCTATGGCATGCAAGGTCAGCTCAATACAGAGTCAATTTCAGGAATGTCTGACACACCTTGATGCCATCTTTGGCCCCCTCCTGCAGGTAAGGTATTATGGAATGGTTCCAGAGATCAATGAACCAGGAACGGAACTCTTCTACAGTCACCGGACAGGACAGGAAGAAACACGGGCCTACAAACCAACAGAAGATCACATGTATTATCTGCTGCTTTTTCAGGTTTCAGGTCCAGAACAGCAAAAAAAAAAAAAACAGATCCTCTGTCTTCCTAAATGTGTTAGTAACTTTGAATCGCAACTTCTAATGATACAGTTCTGCTATAAATGTTAATATATAATATTTACAGCCACTAAACAGCATGATAAATCTTACCAATGAGAAAGTCTGAGGTGCTGTGCTTCTCCAGGAAGGTATGGAGATGGTACCAGAGCTTGGGCACCCAATCCAGCACCCTCAGAAGATCCTCATTAGTCAATCTCCGGCGGTCTTCCGCTTCCATCAGCTTTCGGTGCAGGTAGCGCACTAGGAAGCCATTGGCTGGCTCCACATTATTGGAGAATATAACCATCCTAAAAATAAAAGGTGAAAAGAAGGCATAAGCAATTACTTCTATAACAAATATAACAAAAATTCAATAAAAGCTTTCCATTATTCACCAGAAAGTATTTACCATTATTTTGTGCATTACTAGTCTTCTAACCAAGCAATCCCTATTGGTTTTCATTCGTTATTAGTGAGATTAGTATTTTTCAGTTAATTGACTAATTCTGTTATATAATATTCCTATAATTTCATTTTATAAGGCCCAGTGAAGGCACCCACCTGAAGCTGAGGTGCAGGCTGTGGTTAGGGGTCATCTTTACTGGCTGATTGGTCGTCCCTATAATGTACGGACTGAAAAACAGGTCAAACAGATGAGCATCGGTATTCAAAACGGTAGTCCAAACAAAATAGGGCCATGTGCTTTTCATCACAGCTTACCATTTGTGATATTTACACGTTAAAGCACCATTAACTAGTTCACTGATGGATGCAGCATCATGTACATCATCCAGAATGACAACTAATGGGATTTCGGTGGTGCTGGTCTCCCGGTCAATCTGATTGGCCAGGTTGGACAAGTAAAGTTGAAGATCCTGGTGTGAGAAAAGAGAAAATGTCAGATTTAATTCAAACGAAAGTGCATACATTTCAATTATTGTACTATTGATACATTATTACATTATAATAGTGGACAGTTCAGTTATGATTGTAGATCACTGCAACAAATGGCCAATGACATACAGTTTTCTATGTAACAATCTGAAAGCCACTAATAGTCCCGTCCTCTCTGTCTGTATCTCACCTTGCAGGACTGGCGGTGCATGTTAAATGTGACGGAGATGGCAGGGGTGACCTCTCGCGCACTGCGCTCCACCAGGTACTCTGTGAGGCGGGAGGAGAGGTAGGTCTTCCCTGTGCCGCTGGGCCCCGACAGGATCAAACGCCGGTGCTTCAGCAGCAGACTGATGTAGTGCTGTATCATGGGCTTCGGGATGAGTGTCTCAAACACCACGCTGTCAACACACTTCTCTTTCAGACCTGCAGACAATGGAGACAGCACTGCGTAACTATAACAGGGTTGGGAAAAGCAGTTATGACTCAGCAGGTTTAATGGTCTCATGGTTTGGAAAATATCACAAAGATGATATAAGATAACCATATACTGGTCCCAGGGGTGGGAAAGTTGCATTGTTACAACAGCAAAGTGGATTGCAGTGTGTATGCATATATTTAGGACATACATTACACATATACATGTATGCACACAGTGGATACATACTTCTATAACTATATATATATTTAAAAAAAAAAAAAAAAAAAAAAAAAACA
>JBBKCR010000101.1:20519280-20540898 GCA_037577295.1 Ladigesia roloffi
TATATATTGTATGTGTGTGGGCGCGTGTGTGTGTGCGTGAATAGATTATAGATTTCTGAAGAAATCAACTAATGATCACACACAAATAAGTTTTTCACCCACTGTGTAAGAAGCATGTGGACCAGTGAGTTAAATGATGATGCAAAATAAAACTCCAGTCTTCCGTGTGACTGAAGTTTAAGCATCTTGACCTGAAATGTCAACAAAAACCCATGTCAACAAAAACAGTGCATTTAGTGCACCCTGAATTAGTCCAGGTCACACTCAAGCAAAAAAAAGAGCTAAAATGCAGCCACAAGCTCTGATTAGGTTTCTGCCTCTCATGACCCCTTCTGAATCCAGCCCATTGTCCTTGTGCAGATATTTAAGGCAGGGTTTCCCCACAGGCCTCCATCCCAGTCCAGCTGCATTATGCTGTAAAATAGCAGCTGTATTCACAGTGAAAACCAATGTTTCATTCTTAGTCCCGAGGAGGAAGTACGCTGTTTCTGCTGGCACATGGGGCAGCATCACATAGGGTCAGCTGGACAAGTCCATAAAGAGAGTCTATTATACTGCAGAATGTGGCACAGGACCATGAAATGCATATAAGCTGAGAAGAGTCTCATACATTAGGAAGAGGAGAAAAGCCTTCAATGTCTAATATCAATAGACTACTTTCCAAGATCTAGAGAGTGAACTGATTTCCTGAATTGCAAATTTGGTTTATTTTGCACACTATATTCAGTGAAGACCGGATTAAAATATGGAATTTTATTCAAACGTATTCCTACAAAACACATATGCGGTAAATATATTTGGAGAACTGACCCTTTAGAGAAATGCAAAATTATTAATGTATCGTATAATATAAAACTCATTCTCTAACTTCTATGTTGGTCTGGCTCATGCTAACTTCAGAACTGAAGATAGATGGCATAACAACACTGAATGCTAAAAAAGCTTATATTGTCTGAATCAACGTGTTGAATCCAGGCCAGTTAACATCGACTTAAAGCCTAGTTAAACTGCTCCCTATATCAAAAGTGCATTCTGGTCCCCAGTATCGAGTTTGAATCTAATTTGTCTTCTTTCTAACCGCTCCCCAGAAAATCTGGGCCTTTATGCTGAGACGTAAGGGCCTTGTATAATAAGCTGCCCGAGAAACCAAGACGAGGAATTGGCCATTTAAATAACTGGAGGTGGAATACACAGGATGGAATATTTCCCTCGAGTACCCTTAGTAATATATGCACTTTATAACAAATGTCACAAAACAAAGACAAAAAAATGCATGTCTTGCTTGAAATCCAATACAATAACACTGATCAGGTCAGTATTAAAATTATAATGAATAAAAATCTAGCACATTCTGATATGAGATGCCCCTCCACCATGAGATAAGGAGAACTTCACTGATATACGGAAGCAAAATGCCCGGACAGCATCTGAATCTTAAAAAAACAAACAGATCTTGATGCTGATGTACAGCCATATCCAACCAATCCTCCCATGCTCCAAACCAAAGACAGGGATGCACCATCTGTCGATGGCCATTGATAAACAGGGCTAAGAGGAGGCTAAGTGCGAGCACCGGTGTGAGCTGAAAATGAATTCAATATGGCCAGGTTTATTTTCCTCCCCTCACGCCAGCCATTCTCCAATAGCAGCCATTATCTTGTTACAGTCTCGAGTGGAGCAACACCGGTCCAGAAAACCAGCACACACACCCACCCACACATGCACTGCAGCAGGCAGACAACAGAAAGGAGATCAGTGTGCCAAACGCTGCCTTCAAGCGAGATCCAGTGACCACTGAACAACACAGGATATAATCAACAACACAGATAATTTATAGTCACAAATGTTCCTCCCACGAGGGGAGAAGGGTGGCAATGATGTGCCTGCACCGAGAACAATGCTCTACAATGTGGATAACTGGCCATGCATCTCTGTCATAACAGCCATTTGATTTACAGCATTCAGTATTAAATGCAAGAGCGAGACATTTCCAAGGGCAAATGCCATGAACAGTGTGGTACAGTCAATCCACAGCAAGCCTTGAGTCTTCTTTGTGACAGCACTGCAGCTTACAGCAGGCAGTGGTAGTAATTGGGTTGAAAGCTTCCAATTGGGATTAGAAGTTAAGAGCAATTTTTGGTCAGAAAAGATGCCAGACTCTTGGAGGGTACTCAAACAAATACTCCATGGGTGTACTCACCGAGCATCTGACTGAAGAGTAACTGCTCCAGGTCACCTAGGACCGTGACCACCAGCTCTGGATCCACCTTTAAGAATGGTTTATCACCACCTTCCTCACCCTGGCCTTTGGCCTCAGAGTCCCCCTGATTCCCAGCCGCAGGCTTCTTCCCAGAGGCCTTCACCTTGCTGGAGAGGATATCATCGTCTGATTTGCCATCATCTGAAGCTTTGCTGAGGGGCTTCACCTCTGCATAAGGACCCCGTGGAATTCGACTTTGGGTCTTTCCAGGAGCTGCAAGTGGGGTGAAGGGTTTGGGTTTAGCCTGGAATAGAGAGTGCTCCGACTTGGACAGGTTTCTGGACAGCGGGGTACCTCCGGCTCCAACTCCTCCAGGTTTGGGTTTTCCAGTCTTCAAATGACCTGTGCTGGCCTTGCCCATGTCATCACACCACTTGGGCTCGTAGAGCTGCATCTTTTTCTCAGCATCTGTGAGCACAGCCAGGTTGGTCAGGGACCTCTGCTTGCGCAAGTTGGTGGGTACTGGGATGCGTCCTTCCGTGCTACCTGTACGGTAGACCTTAAGTTCACTCCGTGCCACACTCTGTGGTACCCCAGACTTGCCCCTCTTGGCAGCCATGCTGGTGCCTTTGCCCTCCGTTTTGGCTGTACGCTCAAATGCCTTCTGCCTGCTTTGCCGATCCGCCCCCCACCCTCTATTCTGCCTCTTACACTGCCCCCAAGACTCTCTCTCTATGGGAGAGCATTAAGAGCAGCTTCAGTAAGCAGGAGAGGATGAGAGAGGAGAGGGAGGATCCCCTGGCTCAGCTCTTTCTTTCCTTCCTCCTCTCGTTTCCTCTCTCTATTTCTCTGAGTGTGAGAGAAGAAAATGTTAATCCTGTCCTCTCTGGCTTTCTCCCCCCTGTGCCTTACTGTCTGCCTGCAGCTGCTGCTTCACTGCTGCCCTGGCTCTCCCTTTCTTCTCCTCTCTGTCCTCTCTCCCTCTCTCATTTCTCTCCTCCCTTCAGCAGACCCTCCTGCTGCTGAGCGGCGCAGCAGCCGAGTGACAGCAGCGGCAGACGCAACAACAATCCCTCCCCCTTTTTCCCTCTCTCTCTCCTTTCCTCCCTCCCTTCCTTCCACCCACCGTCCTTCCCCTCGCTCTTTCTGTAGCCTTTACCAGGGCTTCGCTCAGTCACAGCGGAAAGTGTGAGAAACAAGGGGGCGATGACAAAGTGCAAACCTTGATTTTGATCTGGCTCCAGTCCAGAGCATCAGATAATGCACTTTCACACTATTTCGTCCCACTCCTTTGTTTCCCATCCCCCATTCCCTGCTTAGAGGGAGGGGGCAATTGTCACTCATTAAACTCACACTCAATTCAGGTGATGGTCACTGTGGGCTAAAGACAGTTCTCATGCAAATCTGCAGGGCAAAAATAACCCAAATAGAAGTCAGGATGCACTGCAGTGCAATTCATTAAAAAGTCTATACAGTCAGACTTCTATAAATCTCCAAATAATGGAAAGCTGAAATTGAAATGGCCACTGAAGTGAGATTTTGAACCTTGACTCAGGTCTTTTGATGTAACTGATGCTGTTGGCATGTGCTCAGTCTCTTTTTGTTCACAACCAGAACAGGCCGGTCTGGAGACTGGCTACCCACTACTACTTTTGTCAAACGCTCGCCAGGCAACAGCCCATCACAACACAAACGCTGCATTTGTATCCACTAATATGAGCTTGGGAGCCTGAAATAATTCTTAAGGTCTATAGCTTGCTCAACAACTCACAACCTGTCTGATTCCTAAACAATTGTCAGTCTTGTCCCACACCATCTATGCATAGCATAGCATGTAAGTTATTTTGAGATGGTCCCTAAGACCATCGCTCATGACAGTCCATACACATATCTCAGTGGAGTACTCTGCAACGCTCGGCTGGAAAAGCTGTCTCCATGGCAACCATGCTACCTACATCACAACATGCATTAGGACTTTCAGAGCACTCTGCACCGCACAAAGCCTGGTGAACAAGTCAACGGTGTGCTGATTTCAGCATTTGCCTTCTTTCTTACTGTCTTTCTTTCTCTTTGATTCTTTCTTTCCTTTTGTGAATGTCAAAGTGCCTTACAGTTCTTAATGAAAACAACAGGCCTGACTGACAACTAGGAGGTGCTTGAATAGATGCCTCCCCCTCCCAACTTGCCCGAGGCAACTGACCAGTTCAGGACAATGTCTTTAGAAAAGTCTCAAAGCTCTCCTGCTGAGACTCTACACACTTGGCCAACCTCATGCTGCTCATGGGGCAACTGGGGTAATTCTAAAGTCAAACAAGTCATTTGATGCAGGCTAAAGGGGAGCTGAATAGAATGGGCTCTTTTGTCTTGCTTCATCACGAGTGGTCTTCCCGCGCTACGAAGTATGTCTGATGACATCAGTGAGTGAAAAGCAGAACTTCTTGTTCCACTTAAAACAAAACAAAAAATCAAAAGAAAACTGCAATTGGATGCATATACGTCATTCCTACACAGTTATTGACTTGGATGTTTAATTCTATTACCTTTATCGAGTGTATAAGTGCTTCAAAATCTGAAGGTTAAATATCTCATTTATACAAAAAGATTTGCAAGGTCCTATAGTGGTTCCTCCATGGCATTCTTTTTATGGTTGTATTTAACAGGTTTATTTCAAGGAGCTTTTCAGATTGTGCTCTGAAACCCCACAGAGTTTAACAATAGCAACAATTGAATCTGTTGTGAATAAAGTAATGCCCATGAAAACAAATTACCCTTCCTACATAACACTATACAACACCACAGAAGACGAAGGAATGGATTTGGTTCTTGTCTCAAAATCTTAAGCAAAAGACCTGATGTGGCCACCCTTTCTCTGGAGAGGTTTCCCACACATCTGGAGTTCATTGTGAGGCTGTGGTTGGCCAGCAGCACAGCTGTCTGCGGACACGTGAGCATCCCCAAGGCTATGACTGCTCAGTTGCTGCCATTACACCATGGTGATAAATTAAAAAGGTCTGACAAGGACGACGAAGGGCCGTCCCCACATTTCATTCGGTGTATGCAAAGGGAAATCCCCAAAATGTGTGCGTTTCTCCATTTTTCTTGATTAAAACTCTTAAATTAAAAAAGAAATGAAGTGGAAACAAAGCTACTAAAATGGAAAGTGAACTTCAGGATATAGACACTTTACAGGATTTTGCCCCTCCGCACACATTCTTAGCTTGCTGGAAACCAATAAACAAGGCTGATTTAGTTGGTATTTCCCTTTACAATTGCACAAACTAATTTGTTCACATATCCTGGCTGTTACTCACATTTGGACAGCAAAATCTTAGAAAAATGGCCAGGGTGATGTCACCCTAAATTTATTGAATTTATTTAGTTTGTTTTGTGGTACATTTGGGATTTAATTAAAAGGTGGCTTATGTTATTATTAACAAAAAGTAAAAGTGGTCTAAATCGTTATCTAAAAAACAGATTTTATTGGGTCCTAAACCTAACCCCTGAGGGACACCAGTTCACAGACCCAGCGCCAGAGGGTGAAACTAGATCC
This sequence comes from Ladigesia roloffi, assembly GCA_037577295.1. Lineage (NCBI taxonomy): Eukaryota > Metazoa > Chordata > Actinopteri > Characiformes > Alestidae > Ladigesia > Ladigesia roloffi. The sequence goes on from JBBKCR010000101.1 coordinate 20,525,031, forward strand.
ATAGACTTGATTCCACTAATATAAAAGCTGGCATCTGTTGTGTCTGTTCCCTGCAGGCCTCCATGGCAGCCTGTCTTTCAAGCCATGTAAGAGATCTGTGATTAGTCACACTCATTTGGGATTTCATCTTGATACTCCAGACACTTTAGGAGGCAGTTATCAGTTGATATTCCACAATTCAGAGCACTTTACCATAATCTAAGAGTTTAACTAATGAAAAAACTATGTTTTTATATACAGTATATTACTATCATTTTAACTAGCAATTTTTGAGCTAAAAAACCTAAAATCAAATGAATTATTCAGTGGAAGGCAGGATTAGTGCAAAAATTGTAACAGACGCTACAGAAAATTGCGAAATGTGGCAAATTGATGTAAACACAATTTAACTCAATACAGTTCTGTGTTGTTTGAACCAGAAAACCTTTCCAACCAAGTTATGTTTTAAAATTCTCAACCGGTGGGTCTGGATCCTCAACCAAGGCTTTTTTCAGGGTGTGACAGGGTTGCGCCCTATCAGTGCCACTGCCTACGATTGCCTATGCCTAGAAAATACCAGAGTTTTGATTAAACCATGCATAGAAATCTGTTATACCTAAGGGTGTGCATAATTTACATAATATTACATAATTTTAGGCTATATCATGATACACAGTACATATCTCAATATTTTGAAATGAAAATATTTAAAGAAGCCAACCTTTTTTTTGTTTGTGCTTTTTATTTTAAATTTGACAAAAGGACAAAATCAGTGTTTTCCCACCGAACTCATCACATCCATATGCATCACATTAACACACACCCAGGAGAGTGGTCTAGATGGGTGGGTGAAAGTGTGAAGTAAATGCATGTATATTTTTTCAATTTTGTGTCTGAGAGAGGAGGACACATATAAGACAGATTGAGAGAAGTAAAGCTTCATAAAACCAAAAATATTACTCTGCGTTACTCTGTGTCCGGATCTCACTTGACTTGATGCATAGGTAGCTTTCAAAAGAGCTATAGTAAATTGGTCTGAAGACTGAAAAATTATGAGCTACAAAAAGCTGCAATGCCAAATTATTCACATTTGTATGAACCAGCATAGAACAAGCTGTTATGGGAATGGTAAATTCTATACCCACATGTCTATAGACATGACTAATTAGTGGAGCTACTGGCAGAGGCATTTTGTTGAGCACTTGCAGCTTGTACCGTCTCCATAGGGAGGCACTGGCAAAAGAATGGGACATTCAGGAGCAGCTGCAAGATACGGCTAAGGTCACCATGCCTAGTACAAAGAGTCAGCCAGTCTTAAAAATAAAATTCATCTCATACAGTGTTTGGCTTATTAAGAACCTCTTAATGTATGGTTCTGAAAAAAAAAGACATCTGTGAGTGTGAAGAGCATTTTCAAAGTTCAAAGAATCTCCAATTAATCTAAATGTTCTTTGAAAACCAGAGGAAGAAACCTTAAAATATGATTACTTATACCTTTTTTTAATAATCAAATATCCCATTTATTTGTTGCACATTGTCTGAGTGTAGAGGGTATTTTGAGCAGTGGTCCTCACTAGTCCTCTTGTTGCTGGAGGCAATCAAAATCTTACAGCTATGTTCCATAATCTATTGTATAGAGAAGATATTACTACAAAAAAGAAAAAAACAAACTTCCTTTATAATAGTCCTAATTTCAGAACGCACTCTGTATGATTGATAATCGACAAACCTTAATACAAATAGTGTAAGTTGGACAAATTGTGCCTCGTGATCTTTAAACACTCACCTGCTGGCTCCTTTAACAGTCATACTTGACCAGATTCTTATGAATCTTAGCTGGAAGCAACAATAACCTATATAACACTTTTAGAGGTGAACTAGAAAAACAGTGAAGGAAAACTCAGTGGTTAACTGGCAACAGGAATGATTGATTGTATTGTAGGATTACGGCGTAGATGTTGAAACACTGGGGACTGTGGGAATGGACAATGGCGTGTCTGGGGCTTGAGAAAACAAAGCTGTCAGCATTATGCACGTGTTATTCACAGTATTCTTTCCCATGCCGTCCTAGCCAAAAGTCTGGTCATTAAATTTCCCATGAAACATCCTTACACGTAGACTAATGAAATAAACAGACATTCCCCATTCCAATATAGTGCATTCCAACCAATAACAGTATTTTACTTCTATCTCTAAAACTAGTCGTCCCTATGGTCAGATTCTTGGCATAAATTGTTTTTAAGCTGCTTGCCCAAAGCAATAGGTCTACGCTTAGGCCCTCTAGGACTAGGTTTCAAACTGAATTAAGACAATGTTTCGTTATTTCTGCAAGCAAGCTTAAGGTCTACTAATTCGTTAAAAAGACACTCCAGGCCTGTTGTAGCTCCAGTATACTGCTACTAAAGATTGGAATTTACAACAACAACATTTAAACTAAAATCCATCTTAAATCACTGATATTAAAGACCTATTCATGGAAACTTTTAATGATGCATCTGTTTGATTAATAGCTAGCATTTCTTGTTCTTTCTCATGTTTTTTTCCCCTTCCATCTCTTCCCCTTTGCTACAAGTGTTTATTGGAAGTAAGAAATCTAATAATGTTATCTAATGTTAGGAAGAGATCAATATCATTGCTAGGAATATCTCACTACAGCTGTGGTAACTGTGGTAGCTGTTAAAACAAATCATCACTGTAATGGAGAGAATTAATTACTCAAATGACAGAATATAATGAAGAAACAAGGTATTTGTGTAGTACATGCTTTGTACAGAAATCAGAAAACAATGATAATGGAGCATGAAAACATTTCTGATTTAAAATATAAAATCATGATATGATATAATGCTGCAGTAAAATATTGTATAACCATCAAATAACACATTAAACATATTATAACTAGGGATGGGAATTTAAAGTAAAAATACTTGATATTAACTGGGAACTCCATCATAACCATCACTGATTTATTAAAATAAACATTTAGTGTGTTGTGTTCACAAGTGACTATAAGTGGCCACTTTACATTCAATGGTTGTGGAAGTAGGGTCAGATATTATATTTTATAATATAACTCTAGAATTCAACTTCATTGTAGTTCTAAATCTGTGACATCCTGGCTAGTCTTTACATTCGTTACCAACATTTTTTTCTACTTGGGGGCAGTATAACCATTTTTGGCCATTTTCAACTGTTTCAATTTCTTAAGCTTTGTTGTTAGCACCCTCATATTTATAACCTTTGCCTACTCTGTGCTGGTCCACAATCTTATCTCAAAGTTGACCCGCTCTTTAGTTTTATCTGTGTTGATGGATGACAGAAAGGTTTTACAACTGTGTAACCTTATGTTTACACTCCAGGACATCAGGAAATTAGACGATGAAGAAGTTCCTGAGATTTTTCCCCAAGCTTCCTTGGTTTCATAACAATCTTCAAAGGTGCCAATAAACTTAAAAAACTGGATTTTGAACATAACTGTGCGAATGTTTTGACAATTTTCAAGTTGCTTGAAAGATAACAATTATGGAGTTGAGCAACAGGTGGTGAGTAATGTAGAAAAAGAGATAATTGTCAAGTTTGTGACCTTTCTAAATCTTATTATCTTATTCCAACCTATCAGGGGGGTATTTCATAAAGCAGGATTTAGATATTCGTTGGAGAACGTCTCGGATGTCTCATGTTGAGGGTTATCCAGTGCAAATGTCTCCTAGTGTTGTTCCCATTGGACAGGCCTGAATTTGGGTTTAGATGATCTGGCTAAATATTGTGAAAGATCCCCCAGGTCTACGTTACTTACTCACCAAAAAAAAAGACCTTTAATCGAGGATTACATGGTGCTCGGATGAACACTGTTATCTGTCAGAGACACTAAGAGGCTCGCCCTAACTGGGAAAAGTGTCTGGACAGCATTACCTGTCAGTAGTGTGAGTGAGATAAGAGATTTAAGGCAATGTGGTGTGCCAGATTGGCCTGAGAGTGTGGGTCTGGCATGACACAAAGAAAACATGCATCACGTTACCCTGTAAATCTTCTGTATATGCACCACCTGGGGTCATTCTTTGCTTCAGCATCAGCCTATAGATCTGAAAACCTCAAAGTTCCAAGAAAAAGCCATTCTGCCTTTATATTGGTTGCTTTTGTGCAAAAAGGCTTTGAACAGAAAAGGCATTTGAGGAAATGCTCCATCCATCTGTACCTCTAATTGTCTGTGTAATGCATAAAACATCCATTCAAGTTTAGAGAGTAATGGTATGCATGAATGCAGCTGTACACAGAAGTCCCATGGTAACTACCGAGCTGCACTCGCTCTTCAGGATACACGACTCCCTAGACCTACACATTCAGCTTAGAGCAAAGCTATGATCATGGAAACTTATCAGGCGAAAGCCGCCCCGCTGACGGGGAGCATGGCAGGGCTCTGGATGTGGAAACAGAGACAAAATAGCATGTTCTCACTGCACCTAGCAATTGCCCAGACAGTAATTACATCTAATTCTGCCAGGCTTAAATCATGTCCACATTCACAGTCAAAGGCCTTTAATAGCAGGCCTGTAGGATACCGGCCAGTAACTTTAGGCTTCTCAGAGGAAGCACTTACCCAAATCTTCACAACACAGTTCCATCGAATCCGAAGAGCAGTCACTGACATCGTCCAAAGAGGACACATTTGGGTCCTCCGGAACCTGCAGCCTAGGGGGGAGAGAGAGACAGGTCCAAACCTAAAAAATACAACCTCGAAATGGTATTAACTTTTCTTCTCTACCACAGCCTCGAAATGATCAGGTTTTCCTGTCTGTTGAAGACAGTGGAGAGTGACAGCAGCACCTGCTGTAGGTTATTTATGTCCAGGAATTGTACTAGGAAACAATTTTTCCTGTATCCCAGATGTAGTTGTTGAGCCAGGTTGCGTTAGGTGTCCAATTGTAGCTTTTTTAAACCTTAAAACTAGCCAACTTTGCTAATAAACCCTAGAAGTCATTGGTTAGGCATGTTTTTCCATAAATACATCCCCACAACATGAGTCAACAAACTCAAACTGCATCCAGCTCTTTATTAAGGTGGCATAGACTTATCAGTGTGATTCAAGACACTAGATGACTTACTGTGAGGAATAAAAACAAAAATGTCACCGCGCAGCCAAATAATACAGGCAGCTGGGTTTTTTCTTTCTTTCTGTTTGTCTGTGTCTCTCTGTCTGTGTCTCTCTGTCTGTGTCTCTCTGTCTGTGTCTCTCTGTCTGTCTGTGTCTGTCAAACTCTCTACTGACCATGGCATGTTCTACACATAACATCATGTATTTAGTACCAAGCATTTTCAGAGTATTTGCTTGAGAGTTCTATTTTGACTACATTTGATACTGTTTGTTTGTGCAGTTGTTACATATGCATTTTCCTCCGGGATCAATAAACTTTTCAAATTTTGGGTTTTGTGTGGTAACAACAAACATAAATATCCATAATCAGTCCTCCCAAGCCTTTGTGTTCTCTAAAGCAGTTTAGAGTGGTGTTCATGTTTATTTCTTACAGAGTCCTAAACCACACAAGTCCGAGGCATGCGGTCTGAGGGGGTTGACAGACGTTTTGAGATTGTTTGCAATGTTAGCTTTGTTTACCGCCAGCACTGAAATTTGGGCACCAAATGTGTTTGGATTGTTTGTCTATAAGTGAAGTAAGTGGAAGTACAGCAAAGTATTGAGTCCCCCCTCATTTGCCCTCATTTCTTCATATTTTGCTTGTAAAAAAATACAATTTTACACCAGTCAACCATCAACTTGGCATGTTGAGGAGATCACATTTAAAATGTGAACAAATCTTTTACGGAGACTGCAAAATGTCTAAATATAAATGAGTTCCAACCACTCAGCATTCAGCACCACCAGTATACTGATCACCGCCTGATCATCTGGAATCATCTGCATCTGTTTCTTCACTGGTCCCGGACTTGACTTAGATATGCTTTGATGGCTTGAAAGATTAATAAGTGGGGAGTGTGGTCTACCAAACAAAAAACACTCCTCTGAAACTTGACAGGTTCAGGAACAGGAGTGGAGAGGAAAACTGTCCTTCAGGACGACTGGAGAAGAAATGCTGGCTTTTTGGGAGCAAAATATAAAGAAATGAATATATGAAGAATTATAAAGAAATGGCTCAAGACTTTGCCCAGTCCTGAATGTAAATTAGAATTTTGCCACATGATTCCTTTAAATGATTTAGAAATTACAGTTACACAATTTCCCCAACCGCTTCCCCCAATTCACTTATTTCATTTCATTTGCGACGTTTGGCTGACACCCTTGGCCAGAATGGCAAACGATGATTAGTTGCAGAGACAGTCCCCTGGAACAACTGAGGGTTAAGTATCGTGCTCAAATAGCTCAACTATCCAAGAGATGTCTGTTTGCTTCTTTAGTTGTGTGTTGGAGCTCTATGAGGCTAATGTAGGAAACGATACAACATTAATATGACAATCTACATGCCTGAATCATATCATTTTTTACTCTGCCATACAGTTACTTATAAAAACTAACAAAAGTACAAACAAAATTCAGGTTTGAAGGTGGCTGATACTGCTGTAATTATACAGCCCAGCTTTGTCAATGTTTCAGAAGACACTGAGGTAAGAAATGTATTTGTGGTCTAACAAAAATTTGGTATAAATAATATTTTAATCATCTAATCATTTCTGTATGTGATGTGCAATCATAACTTAGAGAATCAACATAACATGCAGTTTTACAAGGAGTGTACAGCTATCATCTATCTCTGCAGAAGCGATCAGATTGTGTGTATTTTTGTTTGAGTGTAAACTCATTTAGGTTACCTGAATCTGAAAGGTGCCACTGCAGCCATACGTGGAGAATCACTACCGCCAGAATTTATGATGGCTAGTCTGGTATTCTGGACTGAAGGCTTGTAAGACCTGGCTTCGGTCTCAGTTGTGCCTCCATTTGTGAATTTGCTCCTTTGCTTGTTCATGGCCAGTTGAGGAGCAGATGGAGTTCCCCATATGAGATTCCCATTGGTGGATTTGTGATGAGGGAAACCCTCCTTAGTTCGTCCTTGGAACCCCTGTAAGCGAGAAGGTGGCAGCACATCACCATTATCCAGACTCCTGAAATGGATTTGGCCAGATCTCCAGTTCTTGTTGCCAGTCGTTGCGAGGTCTCCAAGAGTTTCATGGGGCAGCGAGCCTCTCCGCAGGTCTAACGTGTCTTTGGCGCAGGGTATGTTCCTTTTGGGAACTTGTGGGCTGCTGTAAGCAGAGCGAGAGACGATGATACGGTCGAGAGAGGCCCTGGGTGCAGCAGATTTCTGCTGTTGGTACTGAAGTCTTGATGACGCTTCTTTCAGCAGGTCCTTGGAGTTAGCTATGGAATCAATGTTTGAGCTAGAAGATGAGAAGTGGGTTATTCGTCCACCTTGATGAAACTGCCCAGGTGGGCTCACCAGACCGCCATTCAAACTCTTGGCATTCTGTTTGGAGAACGTGCTCATGTTTCGAGGTAGTGGGATCCCAGAGCTGCTGTGGTTTTGGGAAACAGGCTTCACATTCACTCCAGCACTCATGGTTCTCAGCAATCAGCGGGCAAACTTCTAGACAGAAAAGAAAATCAGGTGACCCTTAGTATTGTTTCTAATTATACATGCAGATATTTTTTTACACATTCAGATTTTAATTGTTTAACACTTCACCGCTGCTGGGAACTCTTCCAGACAAAGGCAGGGCTGATATCAGCACTCCCACTCTTGAGGTTGTTTGTGAAAACAGACCCTGTTGCCTAAAAGGCAGCCTGCAATGTGGTAATGTTTTGTTCCTAAACCACATCTACATGTCTACGCTGCTATATTCAGTAGTTGTATGCACCTTAATGAGCATTGCTTTTGGTGTACATTTAAAAGGAATTTATAGGGTAACCATTTACTTCTAATCATCTTTCAAAGCTCCAGTTCAAAATGACAAATGTAAAATCGAGTCTCCAAGCATATCTTGCCTGACTGACTATATTAAGGTAAGTGAAAAATAGTATGTGTTTTATATTTTAACAAAATATTTATTTGTTCCGATTACAATCTTCCCCCAGGATACTAGTATATAAAAAAAGCTCCATGCTGCTCTTATTTTTGGATGCTTTTAAAGGAATTAAGGACAAATTACTGATAAATCAGAGTAACAATAAAACAATAAAAGTGTACCTATTGAACAATCCTAGGTATTTTATTTCTTGTTATGTATATATAACTTTTTACACATAAAAATAAATAATTTAATGGCAGCACATTATTAAATAGTAGATTTTAAGGTAAGAAAACTATTTTTATCTATGCATTAAAGGGTTAAACACATGAGTAACTAGATCAAAAACCAAATTAATGCAAATATATTTTGCTGATCCATTGGTGCGTGTAGTAAAACAGTGTCAGGCTTTATCACAGTTCAACAGAGCGCATAAAACCAAAATCAGCTCTCCCCCTCGGTGTGTGTGTGGTAAAACCATGAGGAGATCATTTGTACTAGCCTCTTCAATACATAGTGGAGCAAATTGGGAATTCCTAAACACAGAGATAGGAGGTCAACTGTCAGGCAGTAACAGGTGGTGATGTCACTCAGAGCACTGCGTAAGGAAGACGGACTCTAATATAAGATTGAAAATGGCCTAAACTTCTACAGGAAAATCATCTTCATCTTAATATGGTTTTCATGGCATCTAATGCTGTGATAAAGACCAAACAGCCACACAAGATTGAACTTTATTATAATCACCATAATGGAAACTTAAATGCCATCAGCCGGACAAAACAATATAGATCACTCAGAAGCCGACAGATTTCTAAATAAGCACGAGTGTAAAAATGTTATTTATGCCAAGATCATCAATAGAGAGGCAAATAAATATCACATCTCCAATTATCTCAAAGACTGTTCATTAAAAACATCGACTACTGCAGGAACAAAAGACTTCCTTAGTCTCTCTCGAAGAATCTGGCATCAAAAATGGCTTAATCGGGGAATACTGAAGGTCACTAAAATTATGGAGTCTGTAGTCCAAGGAAAGTCAGCAGTTTTGCCCAAGTTCCAATCTCAAGTGGAATCACTGGAAAAAAGGTTCAAACAAGTGTATTACCATAAAGTTATTGACTGAGTAATAGTAACATCAGTTCATTTATGCATCCTATTCCTGTGCATCACTGGAGCACTGTGCCGCAAACAGCTGTTATTATAATCTGATTTTCTTTTTTATCATAAAATCTCAAACACAGGTGACAAACATTTTCCTAAATTACAGGTAAGAACACCTTCAAGCAACATTATCATGAAAATGTGCATTTACGGCTGGTAAAGTGGGGAAGGTCAGGCAGAAACACCCTAACAGCTGTTAACAGACTGCATCTCGCAAAGAGACTTAACGTGAATCTAAAAAGAGAAAAGGGTAAAAGGGGCCTTCAGGTGATGCTTTTATCCAGAGTGATTTCCACTTAGTTACAGGGACAGTCTCCCTGGAGCAACAGGGGTTAAAGGGATAGTTCAGCCTAAAATGAAAATTTGATGTTTATTTTCTTGCCCCCAGGGCATCCAAGTCGAAGGTGACTTTGTTTTCTCAGCAGAACACAAACAAAGATATTTAACTTTAACCGTGGCAGTCTGGTAGTCATTTAATGGAAGTGGATGGGCGCCAAACCTTTCAAAGTAAGTGTTTACGACACTCGTTGTTAATACAGAGCACAGAGATTTCGGCGTTTGCGTATCTTACGCCAAAGCGCGTACACAAGGAGCCCGAGACAGTTTGGACATGGTTGTCTATCAGAGGTAAAAAATGATATGAATACCATTCTGTTTCTCACAAAAAACGATCGTTTCGTGTCTTAAGACATCAATGTATCGTCACAAGCCACAGGGTGTAATTTGGATTTGTCTGTGCACGTTTTTTTTACTTTGAAATGTTTGGCGCCCATCCACTTCCATTAAATGACTACCAGACTGCTACGGCTAAAGCTACAAATTTGCGTTTGTGTTCTGCTGAGGAAACAAAGTCACCTACATCTTGGATGCCCTGGGGGTAAGCAAATAAACATCAAAGTTTCATTTTAGGGTGAACTATCCCTTTAAGTGTCTTGCTGTAAGACACACTGGTAGAAAGATTTGGGGTTAAATTTGCAATTTTGTGGTCATTGGATTCACATGCAAGTGTTTCACCTACAAGCATTGAGTATATGTGAATCAGCCACACAAATTCAATCAGAAACTCAGAAGCTGAGGCAAACATGAGGAGAAACTGTGAAATTGTACAATGTGTAAGGGCAGACAAACTAATGTTTAATACATTTATTACCACTTCCATCTTTTATTGTCTTATTGAATAGAGCTGTGACGGCCTTGTTTTCAATACTAAAGCAGAATAACTCAAACAACATGCTCAACAAAGAACATGAATCATCTCTAGATGGAACTTCACATCTGTGTTTGCAGATCATTCTGCAAAACCTTCTCAGCCACTCTCAACAGACGCGTTCATCACCCCATAAGAGACCCACACACATACCCCCATTTTTAAGCCACCAGTAGTAAACAAATTACATTCTACAGAACGAATAATGAGCTCAAACGTAAAAATATGTGAGGTCTTTCAACTGGGATTTGATATTCTCCTCTCCGTTTGAAAGTTGGGGAACTGGGAAGCTACCTAGACACCATCATTTCCAAAAATGAACTCAGCATAGTGTGATCTGTGCTCAAATACTTTCCAGCATTTTTAGATGAAGAATATCCAATTAGAAAGCAATAGATTATTAAAATGTGTTATAATCCAGTGGCACATCTGTCCAGCAGCCCCACCAGAAGATCATGAGTCCCCCCATGGTCTGGAGTCTGAGAGGATGATGCCCTCAGCCCACAGACACCCAGCCACCACTACACAGCCAACAGACACACACAATGTGGCGGAGTGCTGAGTAATAACTGAATCACAGCAATAATCCCATTACAAATCAGCAGTTGCACTTTATAAAGAGGCCTTCACTTTTTGAGTAAGCTCAGTTTAAACTGCTGTTGACCTAATTCAGGACTAAAGAAATGCTAGCAGACTAAATTAGTCTTGATTTAACACATCAAGCCTTTGACCTGACAGCTGGCAGCATGAGCTTTTAGTCACGAGTTCCTCTAAATTACAATTTTAGAAACATTTCATTTGAACTGGTGGTAATGGCAAACCGCGAGGGTCCACAATACGGTCACTGTTAGCGAGGAACACAAAGAGGAATTTGGGCAACAGATCGTGTTAAAGGAACATCAGAGCGCTGGACCAGAGGTCTATTACAGGCAGCAAATCATCCCAGGAATGTTAACGTCCATGAACTTCCGAAAAAGAGGCGCCACAGTACTGTGTTGGCATAATTCCGTTCTAACAGTGGCCGTATTGACCAAAAGCTTTTTACTACTGTTATCTCTTTTTACGCTTTAAGACATTTTAAGCTTTTATTTTCTGATTAAGGCCTTTCTTCAAGCTAGGAGATTTTTCGTGCTAGGACAAAGCTTTTAACTACCCTGGATTTTAATGCGCACTGCATAACCCTTCCAGTATCAGCACTAACTGGTGAGTGAGTAAAAGGAGGAGGAGAAATAGTGAGTTCCTTATCGTTTATGTTTGCTAAGCGATTAAAACAGGTTGAAAGGCTGTGAGACAGGGAACTTCCCTAACCAGTTCCCTAAACAGTCAACAGATACTGGCAGTGTTATGCACTGCACATACAAATACATACAGAGTAGTGAAGCCTTGTCCAAGCACGAATCTGAATAGAGTTTATGATGTGATGGCCACAAGTCGTGAGATCGGGTTGATTTTACACGGGTTGAGTGTGTATGTGTGTTTGCATGTCTGAAAAAGATACAAACATGGACATTGTTGTATATACACAGTACATTTACTTATGGTAAAATTGTACCATGTTCCATTATAGTTTTTTTTATTAAATATAGTTCAAATGAAGAATAACAAATATGCACCATTTTTTGAAAAAGTGAATATAATGTACTTGGGGTGGAGCTGAACCAAGCACGATATTCGGAAAGGCACAAATAACGTTTTTTACGAATTCGGTATTCGTACAAATACTTAAAAATAGATTTGTATTCGGGAATTTTACTCAAATACAAATACGAATAATTCTCCCCTTTCAACAAATACAAATACAGATATGAATAGCGGCCGCTTGCACACCCCTATTACGTACATTTAAAACCAATTGAAAGTTAACTTATCCTCGGAGGGTATATTTAGCTAACTTGCATCTTGGTGTATTTAACTTAAATAGCATGGTTGTATTTGTCCTTTAGATATTGTGACTCCTGGTTCCATTTGCCATATATGTAAAGAAATCTGACTCTGTAGGTCTGTAGCACAACAAACCACTCTTTGTAATTTAGATCCACTGAATTATGTAGATATTCCCTTTAATGCGATTTTAATATCTATAAACAAACGATCTAAAATGAGTCCAAAGCTTGCGCTGTAATTGATATTTCCACAGCGGTGTTAAGAAGCCATGAGCTTTCCCGTGCCAGATCTGCTGGTGCTCTGCCGAGGGGCATGAGCAGAGGTCTTCTGACAGCCTGGCACCGCTTGACACCCTCAGTGGGCGCTACCAGTTTTGTTTGCCATCCCACATGCCCCTGCCTCACAGTGACTGGCACAGAACCGCCCTACTCTGCCCACAACAGGCTCTCGGTCTGTGCCCTGTACATACAACACAGTTTATACTGTTGGATTCAGTTTCATTTGATTTACTTTATTTTATTTACAACTCATAGTGTAATCAGAAGTGTAAATATAGCTGGTACACTTCAATGGGTCGAGGTCATCTAGCAGCCATATCTTCTACACACACAGTCAACAAAGCAGGTCTGAGGAGAATAACAGCTCAGACATCACAAGCAGCAACAGGATAAATAATGATCGAGGTTGGAACAAACAAATCCAAGATGATGTTGCTAACCCACCATGAGAACATGGTAAAAATAATTCCAACTGACAGCCACAAAGAACTATTCTCACTTACCCATACAAGGCCAACATGTTTGTCCCTGTAGCCGTCAATCATGAGGTGCAAAATGAATGTAATAACACAGTGGGTGAATCCCTGTCTCTGCTTCATCCGTTTCCCATCATTCCCAAAAGCCCCCCACCACCCACCCCCACCCTCGACCTCAGATGGAGGAAACAGACAGCTTTTGGAAAAAAACATTATGAAGCCTGTGATGAACAGGATGACAAGGCTGTTTCAGAGCTTAAGGACAGATACACCGATCACCCATAACATTACAACCACTTGTGCAGGTTCACCTGCTGCCAATCCAGCTCTGACATGTCCAGGCATGGACTCTATAACATCTTTAAAGGTGTGCTGTTGTACCTGTACCAAGACGTTAGCAGTAGATCATTTAAGTCCTGTAAGTTGTGAACTGATACCTCCACTGATCAAACATTTTTTTCCCAACACATTCCACAGATACTCCACTGTTGGGAACTAGAAAACATGGAGGCCAATTCAACAAATTAGTTCATTGACAATGTTATCTTGGTGAAAAAGCTCATTACCATTAGGGAATAATGTTGCCATGAAGGGGTGAACTTGATCTGCAATGATTTTTACATGATATTTGTCAAAGTAACTTCCGCATGAATCCCAGGACACAAGGTTTCCCAGCAGGACGTTGGCCAGAGCATCACACTGCCTCCTCCGGGTTTTTCCCATTCTGCATCCTGGTGCCTTCTCTTCACCAAGTAAGCATCATACACACACAAGCACACATGCATCCACATTATGTAAGAAAATGTGATTCATCAGACCGGACCACTTTCTTTCATATTACGATTCTTATGCACTCCGGGCACAGGCAGGGGTCAGTATGGGCAATCTGACCGGTCTGCAGCTACTCTGTCCCATACACCGCAAGCAGCGATGCCATGTTTTCTGACGCATTATTTTCAGTCACGATGGACGTAAACACACTGTATGACACATATTTTAAAACTGCTGTATAAGATTTTAATGAAATATATCAGTAATAATTAGCATGAAGCAGATGATTGCCCCAGACATGTTTGGCAAGAAAAACTGCAAAAAAGTTGTTAAGAAGAAGGTACAGATCATGTATCTGATGTGTATTGCAAAAAAAAGAACAATGCATAATTAAAAATGAAAAACAAGTTCAGGAAATGAAAAATGTGAAGGGGTGAAAAATCATTTTACTTTGCTAAATTAGTCAATATAAAGACACGGACACTATTCAAAATAAAGACATGGACACTCAGAATAGACTGCAAGTCTGTCTGACTAGGTTCTCATTACAATCCAGTTCAAGCAATTCCATTCTGGATAAGTGGCCAAGAGGAGGTAAACTGTCACTGAGCTGTTAGTATTAGTACTGAACTGAGAAACAGAGAGAGGGAAAGATAGAGAGAGAAAGAGAGAGAGATAGAGAGAGAGATAGCGAGAGAGAATTCACTAATGTATAACAAGCAAGGCACATTATCATTATAGCGTTCTAAGCACTGATAAACAATAATACATTCAGTTACTTCTAATGATAAATCCCACCTGGCTCCAGCGTGAGTCCCTGTTTGTGACCGCTCACTGCAGAGGTCAGTTGTCCCGTAGTGTCCGAGTCGCAGTGCTGCGTATGTGTATGTTTACCGTGCCAACTGCCATCCACTGTGAAGAAATAAACCCTTAATGCTCTAATGGAGCCGCGCAGAACCACGTGCCAACAGGAGCAAGGGACGAGAGACCTCCGGACACTGAGGACACCACTCACTCTCTCTCTCGCTCTCTCTCTCTCTCTCTTTCTCTGTCCTCAAGCTCTATCTAGCCAAGCAACACACTGACACAGTCTTACACGCACACACACACACACACACACACAACTATAGCTGCCACCACATGTGCATGCATACTTCACATATATAATTATACACACACACACCAGACTACACTATGGCTGCTATCACAGTTACACACACACACACACACACACACACATACTCACTCACACACAGACACACACACACACTCATCACTGCCTCATCTTTCTAATGACATCATGCTGAATCTACCCCCACTTCTCGGGTCATGTCCTTCTCGCAGCTTGAATTTATGTTTTATTTTTCAGCTGGACTTCAGTTGGCATCAAACAGCATGAATATGACACACCTCACTCTGACCATCATGCTCCAGTCCCCCAGACACAGACAGCACTGTCCCGGTGATGCCTGAGGCACATACGTCTTCAGTGTCCCAGTAAAGCCCACACACACACAGCCGGGTGCTGGGGGCTCTGCTGTGAGGAGTGTGTACAGGACAGACCTGCAGTTTTCAGTCAGGCTTGGTTTAAACACACAGCACGCAACGCTGAGCCCCGGACTGACTTCACAATGCCATTTGTCCTGTTTTTATATAACAGGCCTGCTTTCACTTGTTAAATTTAGAATGAGACCCAGATTCAACTTTTTTTCTCCAGGTCCCTCTCTGTGTCAGGTTCAGTCTTGTCAGCATGAGAGAGAGAGGGAGAGGGAGAGAGACAGAGAAAGAGAGAGAAAGAGAGGGAGGGGCAGAGATAGAGATAGAGAGAAACAGAGAGAGAGAGAGAGAGAGAGAGAGAGAGAGAGCAAAAAAGAAGTGTGTAGAGAGAAACAGAGAGAGCGATAGAGAGAGCACAAAAGAACAATAGAGAGAGAGAGGGAGAGGGAGAGGAGAGAGATAAAGGGAGGGAAATAGAGGGAAGGGGGAGAGAGAAAGAGTGTGAGAAATAGAAAAAGGAGAGGAGAGGGAGAAAGAGAGGGAGGGGAGAGATAGAGAGAGAGAGAGAGAGAGAGAGAGAGAGAGAGAGAGAGAGAGAG
>JBBKCR010000101.1:20611779-20643709 GCA_037577295.1 Ladigesia roloffi
ACAAGAGGCTTAAATTTAGCAAAATAACTAGCAAAATACTACAGAGTCCCTCCCTCACTGCTTGTACAGTTAATTCATGTGCTGCAGGTTTGCAACAACAGACTTTAACATCTCAATTATTAAAACAGGCACAGCTGTTCACAGTGGAGGTGAATGGAATCAGACTTTAATATTTCTAAAAGCTCCCTCACAGAGACAAATTACGAGACATGGTCATGAATACGCCACCTGATGCATAAACATTGTTTTCTAAAGGCTACATTTGGCCTTCAGTGTATTTTTTTATTTATTTATTGTGGATGGGGTTTAATAAGAAAAGTAGAATGCAGAGAACAATATATTTTGGCCTAAAAATTTTAATTTTAAACCTATTTATGTTGCAGGGCTGCATGCAGGGTGTTGTAAAGAAAAACAGAATTCAAAAAACTAATTTGGGCCTAAAATGTAAAATTCATGATGGAGGGTGTTGTAAGACAAAATAGTTCCCCCAGAAAACTATACTTTTTTTATACTATTTTTTTTTTGTGGTTCTTGAGTGCATTTGGTGCATTGTAAGGCAAAATAGTCCCCCTGAAACTTTTATTTTTTCTTACCAGATTTACCACTGATTTATCGTCATCATTGCATATAAACACTCAGAAGTCATGTGTTGGTTCAGTACTGGTTTTGGATAATACATAAATCGGACATATTAGAGTAGCAGACATTACAAGCCCTGGTTCTCGTCACAATTGTAAAAAAAAATTAAATCTGCACCATTAACATAAATCTAAATTACATTTAAACCACTGAATTCTGCTGATGTAAGAAGTACAGTGTCAGTAAAATAAGAAACAAGTTAATTAAAGTAAAAAAAAAGTTTATTTAGTCCAATACTGGACAAATATCACCAGATCTCAACTCAACTGTGCTGTAAACTCAACAATTTGACAGCTGGTGTAGCTCATAAAAGTATTATATTTTGATGTTAAATACATGGACTTACCACAGGAAGTACAGATCAGTCATTAAAGCTTAGTTTACATTCTTGGCGAGAGGAATTATAGGCTGCATTTTGAATCTTAGATACAAAAACAACTCCTCCAGAGAATGTACTTGTGAATTAGAATGAATTTGGTGGCAAGCTCAGTGAAGTCGTGAATGAAAACGCAAAATTGAGCAGCTCCCAAACCCTTAGAAGGCCATAATTGTGCAGGAATTTCGAGAGAATTCATGCACATTCCAGAGCACTGAGTGTGAACAGTGAAAGCTCCCACTGCTTAGCCACTTGGTCTCAAGAGAGGAGAGGAGTTGAACTTAGTGATGTAATGCCCTGGAAGAGCGCCTAAAACTATAATATTCCTTCTTTTGCAAACGACTGCTCTTATTCCCCCACTTCACCGCTTTTAGAAGCATAGAGCTCCTTCTATAGGCCAAATATGGAACACACACAGTTTGGAAAGTTGGAAAACCCAAGGAACTAACATGGAAAATGTACAGAAACAACTTTGCTGAGAGTTTTGAGGCTGAGGAAACTCTCCGTGTTGAGACTTCATGTTTGGGCAATTAACCGAGCAGGCCGGGGCAGGTCATTTCGTTTCTGCCCCGAGGGCCTCAGCACTCAGACAGGTTTTTCATCCCTAGTGCCACCTGTACTGCAAGTGAGTTAAAAAAAAAAAAAGAAATCTCTGCTGTTTCTTAAGTTCCAACCTTAAAATCTCAAACTTAGTGATTTTCTAATTTAGACTGGTCCTGCAATGGGTTTTGTAATAAAATTCCTTTTAAAGATAAAATTAGAAACAGAAAAGGCAATAAAGAGAGAAAGGGAAGAAAGTAGACATAAACAAACTTTGTGCAAGCACTTTTATTTCATGTCGATTTACTGTAATGCTACTCTTTACTTTACGTTCTCATTTGAACTAAAACGGAAAGAAATACATAGACAACCAAAACCCAAACAAGGCTACAAAGAGATAAAAAAGGCAATGGACACAAAACAAAGAAACAAAAATGGAAGTTCACTACGATAAGAAAAACGATACAAACTTGTAAGTAAATAAATATTCCTGGAAATAATAACACCTGTTTGGGCATGTGCAAAAAAATCAGAATGAAAAACAAAGATCAAAACAAAAGATGAGAGCAGGATTTTACGGGTTTCTGCAACATCTGCGCAAGCACCACGTCAAACATGCCACACAACTTCTCTTTTTCTCTCTCAAACACACTCACACACACTAATGTATATAGTTGCTTTGAACACCCTCATTAAATGACAATAATTCAACCTGCTCAATTTACAACAAACCGTTTCTTGCAACTTACCACTGAGTTTTTAATGCATGTTAAATAAATATAACATGAAATTAAATGTGCCCATTTAATATTTATTTGCTGAATGAAAAAATATATGAAAACTAGACAGCAGACAGAAGGAGAACAGTCTACAATTTATATTTTATTGCCTCCAATACATTCAATTCAGCAAATAAACAGTAAATAGGCACTAAAATGTGCAGAATTGTGTTCCCTGTGCAGGATAAGCACTTTTTCTGTTAGAAAAATGTTTGCATATTGGACACAGAGGGAAACAGAAAGCAAAAACAACATTCATGGCAAAATACATTAACATCAGTTGTAAAAATTTGGAGTTTTGAAAAGCATCAAAACCAAGAATGATCCCAAACCACTCTAATCAAGAGTAGTTCTTCTACACTGGCATGTGTAAATGACACTGTTGTGTGTTACTAGTTCAATCAGATGAGACGTTAATGCCTAAATATGATAATTGGAAAACAGAGTACAACCTAAATAGCTACAACGTGTAGTTTCCTGATACAATCATAACTTCCAAATGTGGTTTATGTCCCTTGTGGGCAGAAATGATACCAAAGATGTGCCTGGTTTCGTCTTCCCCACTCCACACAGAACGTGGCATACGTGCCAGGCTTTTCTGCTGAGCACAGTGGGTTGGGACCCTGACACTTCTCAGGATGTCTTCATACTTACTCACAGATTTATGCTCCCCAGTCCTCTCAGGGACAGATGGTGGAATAACACTGGAGAGCTGTTTCGTAGGGTGTGTCTCGCTCTGCTGAAGGCTGAGCGTGCTCCAGAACTTCTACTCGCAGGCGATTTTGCCATCGAAACTGGAGAGGGCGATGGCGAAGGCCTGAACCGCACACAGAGGGTAGTTATAGTCCAGAGTGAAGGCATCGTCAGCAACTCTCCCAAACTGCATCACAATGTAGTCCTCTGAAATCACATGACATACATCTGGCATCAAATTTGGCCACACTACGGTCATTGTCACCACACACCACACAGAGGTTCTGTGGTCTACAGAGAATATTCTGTTGATGGGACACTCTGTAACACACAATAGCACGACAGCCGGAGCAGTTTAAGGCATGTTTCTATGCAAGATATACTGTAGTTATCTAAATATAAATGATGCCATAGACCAGTGTGTCTGAACCCAGGCCCTGCGGAACGCCCCGGCCTTCACACTGTGGTGTTATTCCTAATGGTAACACATGTGATACTACTGTTGCATTCATATTTGCAAATACTAACAGTACAGAGGCTTGACAATGTCAAAGAACAGGAAGTAGCTGCATTGAAGTGGCATGTTGAAGGAAAGCACTAAAATACTGAGCTATAGTACCTTAGGTGATTGGTGGATGTTGAGTTAAATCTTGCTCTACAGGTCCTTGCTACTGTTGTGGATTACTTGAGCACTGTTGTACGTCGCTCTGGATAAGGGCGTCAGCTAAATGCCGTAAATGTAAATGTAAATGTAAAATGTACAAGGCAGGTAGGAGCCACTGGTCCATGGTTTTGTTCTTGGTAACATAGAAACAGATTAAACTTTATTAGACAAGTTTAAGATTCAGGACAGTGTGAAAACGAGAGGAAAGCTCTAAGTGCCAAAATCTTTTATACGAATGAAAATTGAAAATATTTGTCACTGGAGTGGTATGGGGAGGGGTTAAATTTGTTGAAGAAAAGGGGTGGAGTTTGTGGGGGTCAACAAATGATGACAAACTGTCCTGAATTAAATTTTTAACTGCGCTGTTGAAACTGAGCCGGTCTACGTGATGGATATCTGTTGTAGCAAAGGAATACTTCAATCCCTGCACTCCCACTGATTATATTAGGGTGTATTACCAAGTGTGCCTAAAGTGTCCTCAGTATATTCTAAAATAAAACATTTTAACATATTTTCAAAACATTACTATTTTACAAAGATGTTAAGTGCAACTTTATAGTCACAAACAGTGAGAAATTCTCTCTCTGTATTTAACCCATTCAACCCAGTGACACAGGGGGTTTCCACCAATGAGACACGCCCGAGTAGCAGTGTGTCGGGAATGGGACCTACGTGTACCTCAGAGGTACCACTGACAGACCTGGGATTTGAACCCACAAACTACTGATCACAGGATATAAGGAAGAGTTTGAGTCCTGCTTACGGTCTTTGTTGTGAACAATCTGAAAGTTTTTGATGGAGGCCTGTGTGACTCTGCCGTTGAAATTGAGTACGTGTGACGCCGTCTCTTCGTTCCACACTGGAGTTTTGTTGCGCAGCTCTATCAAGTTCTCCATGTTTCTGTTCTGGTGGCGAATCAGAAGGCCGTCGTTTTCCTGTACAGACCAAGACAGAACCTCAGATCTCTGTTGTCTGAAAGAAACTGCCTTGCTTCATTAAATTTAGAAATGACATCTTGCTTTTAGTGCTCATGCTATGCTTGATGAAGACAACAGGGGGCAGTAAAGAACCAAAGCACAGACAGACACCCAGCACAGCTCAGACTCATGTAGCATTTTGCTTACACTTCGGGGCCTTATGGGTATTCGATCTCCTTCCTTGTTCATGCCGGGGATAACGACAGTCATCCGTCTCGGACCTTTCATTCCTAGAACGTTGGTCTCCTTTAAGCCAATCATGAGAAAGTCAGATATCATCCCCAGCCTCAGCAAATGAAAGCATTACACATAATATATTGATTCCTATTAACTAGCATTTGGTAGCAAGGTTGAATAGGCCATTGATATAGGTGGGAAGACTGGCAAAAACGTCTTACATAGATAATAGCTGCTAACTCCTGCCTCGCATTTGACATGTCTGGAAGGGCCCGGTCCGGGTGTAGCGCATTATCGAACACCGTGAATTTAGTGCCCATCAGATTGGACCTGAAACAACAATGACCTGCATTAATGCACAGAAAAAATGGACAAAAAGCAGCCTACCCATAAATCATCTCTATGGGAATTCTATCACAGTCATAAAATGTAATAAACTGGATAGATAGAGAGAGAGAGGATAGTATTATATTAATATTATGTTGATTATTTTATCACCCCTTATTATACAGAGGGAAAAGTACTACAGTTACCTCAGTTTCCCTACGAAGTTTTCACCCCCTCTGGAGAGATCAGTAGGGTCAACTGATATAAGATAGTTGGAGGTTGTGCTCTTCTTGCGTTTCCTCCCCGCCAGCAAAAAGACCTGCTTGTATAAAGTAATGATACGATTTTAGGCTACATTAAAAGGTCGGTGCGAAGTGTAGCATTTTAGAAACCGACTACAACCCAAACGAATCGTCTGGAAGGCCATGAGACTCGACTGACCTTTTTCTCATTGTCTAGATGGAGGTAGTAGGTGGGATAGAGGCCCCGGTCCATTCCTCTCTTGTCCCGGGTCACTTTGCATTTCACGGTGACGCCCTGCTGTGCCGGCTGAAGCACAAACTCCTCCAGGTCGTCAAACTCAATGACCGGGGAGGGAGCGCGCTCCTCCTTTAAAGTTGCAGAAAGAGACAGCAGTTTCATACCCTACTGCACTGAGGATCCAAAAAAGTGGAAGCTGAAGACAGAACCAGAAGGTCCAGAAGGTTCAACATGTTTAAATCACTCGTGAGCCAATTGTAATTGTTCTATTCCTCTAAAAGAACTATAACTCTATAAGGCTGCCTATTCAATTAAAAAAATATTGTGCTTCAGAACACTGCATTACTGTACAGGTGTTGTTATTCATTAATAGGTGAGAAAGACACTATGGAATTTGCTATGAGTACATTTTACACAATGGTATTAAGAAAAATGATAAACATTCACAGAAACAATTATAAATATGCACAAAACCTCATGACTACAACTTATGATACATGAGCAAATAACTGGAGTGGTGCAGTAACTCCACTATACCTTTTTTCCCTTTTTCCCTTTTCCCTTTTTCTTCTTTTGTGTCACCTCTGAGTCAGAGTCATCACTCTCTTCTGCCTTTGCAGGACCTGAATAAGAATAAAATGCAGGTTTCTATTTGTTTACAACACAAAAATATAATATATAATATGATGTATGTAAAAAATGTTCACATCTGTGTTGGAAACTCATTTGAGAAACAAATTCAGGAAACTCTCATTTGAAAAAAAAATCCAATATGAAGCTAAGCAAGTTTATGCTAATTGCAGTTTATGCTAATTGCAGTTTATGCTAATTGTGGCCATGGTCACACAATTGACCTTGAAAAGATCTACCAATCTGAAGACAACAACTCACTTTTAGACTTTTTGGACTTCTTGTCCTTGTCCTTGTCCTTGTCCTTGTCCTTTTCTCCACCAGTCTGGAACATTGAGGCTGGGTTTGAGCTGCTCTTCTTCTTGCTCTTGCTGCTTTTGCTCTCGGGCTCACTCTCCTCCTCACTCTCTGATTTGGCAGCTGATGTCAGTCAGACATTGCATGTTACAGACAGAAAAAACAGAACTCGATACACAGTGTCAATCCCACACAACACAAACATGGGAACAGGCAGTGGCTATGGATGGTTAAAAGAAATCTGCGACTGACATGTTTTAAGCTATATATTTTCTGAAAACAATGAGCATTTAATGACTGTTTACATACTGCAAGTGCATATTCCCTTTTCTCTGTTTTCTATTTGGTATTTTATGTGTGTAAGTAGGAGTTTAGCAGAATAATTAAGTAATTGAAAAATGTTATGAAAAAAAAAGACTGAATATTCTGTCTAGTTAAAGTGGGGCAAGTTGATGTGATATATCTATTGACTCCTCCTGTCCTTGGTATCTGACGGACAGGGTGCTGAATAGGATGCTGCCCAGCTCTTTTTGGTAAATTCCCTGTTTCAAACACACCCAATTACCCTCATATATAACAGCTACGTCGAAACAGGGGTGTCTGGGCAGGGAAATCACTAAACTATGCTGCGATCCTCTTGGAACAAGCTTGTAATTCACTCACTCATGTTTCAGAGGCTGAACATTTTTCATAAGAGGGAGTAAGCAGCAGTTAAATAGATTCTGATGAGAGTGGAGAGAATGGAGCTTCACATCAATGACACTACGCATTCTTATTTGTGTTGTGTCCTGGATTATGTAACAATAACAGACATGAAATATTTATAAATATTGATAATCATCCCCATAAATTGAACACTGACTAGACATACATACATGTGTAGACACAACCATCAACCACAAAAAACTATAATATCACACATACTAATTAATGCTACATTAATCTCTGAAGGGTTACAATTAGTGATTGACCGATACTGATTTTTATTACCGATGCCGATACCAATTATTTGTATGTTTATGTGCCCGATAACCAATATTCAGAAAATTATTTATTTACTATTATACTTCTGTTTTTGACACAATTATTACAACATGACTGAACTGAAAAACTGAGTTATTTATAATAATCACTCCCTCCTTGCATACAAATCAAAAAAAGGACACTGTTACTAAAAGTCTTCAATATTTTTCCCTCAGAAGCTGCTGAAATGTTGATCATGCACGTAATTCTCAAAATGCACACCAGGTGGCGGTGTTTATCGGCAAACCCGATATTACAAAACCGATAACCGATTATGGTAAAATTCTTAAATATCAGGAAAAATATCGGTAAACCGATATATTGGTCAATCTCTAGTTACAATTCATGAATAAGCTCAGGCAAGACACTGTTAAAGTAATTTAATTAATTACTGACCTTTCTTTTTACTCTTGGTTTCAGGCTTATCTCCATTTATCTGGAACATAGAGGCTGTCTCCTTCTTTTTGGTTTTGGGCTTTGCTTTACTGTCTTTGTCTTCTTTCTCTTCTAAATGTCCACATTATATAGAAATAAACAAGAGAGCAATACGATTCTATACAGAGCAGACATTTGAATTGTATTACACATTGATGGTTTGTTCCCATAACTGAACTTTTGCTCATTTACTAGAGGAAAACGGATTCAGTTGATTGAAACCTGGTCACCCTCCCCCAAAACTGGAGCACAGGCTCCAGATACAGGATATTTCCAAGGCTGTCAAGACTAGCCTAATCCAATTACACAGCCGAAAGCCTAGTCCAGGACATGTGCTTAACAAAATATATCCTTCCATTCTTGCAATCAGGGAAAGATTTGATTAACCTAGACTGTCAAACCCCAGCATAATGCAACGCTCTGAATAATGAGTGCACCTTTAGATTTAGACTTCTTGTCCTTGTCTTTTTCCTTTCCTTCAGAACTTTCCTTTGAGGGCTTTTTTTTCGTCTTCTTCTGAGGACTAGTCTCTTCTTCGTCACCGTCATCATCTTCGTCATCATCCTCAGTGGAGCCTGGAGCACATTAAATATATACCCAGAAATCAAAACAGATTTTTATCTTAAAAATCACATGCCAAGTTACAAAGTCACACGCCCTAAAGTGTTGCACAGTGCGTCATTTTGCTCACTGTGTTTACTCTGTGTCATGCTGCAGGCCATGGAATGTGCAAGATTTTATTTTACAGGGAAATAAAAACAGTCTGTATTGTTTCAATAAGTAACAATAGTGCTTGTAGGAATTAAACTCACTCTTCTTCTTCTTTGGGGCACTTTTGGCTTTCTTTTTGGGTTCAGCTTTGTCCTTTGGTGGTGATTCCTTTTCTTTTTCCTTCTCTGTTTTCTTTTTCTTCACCTTCTCACCATCTGTTCGCATGTTTATGTGTCAAGATTGGTATTTTTTGCTTCAGAGTATTGACAGAATTATCATACTGGTATAGTTCATGTCAAAAAACGTGGGTGTAACTCTCTGACTTACTTTGAGTAGGTGGGCTGCTCACTGTCAAGTCGCCATTTTTCTTACTCTTCGTTTTTTTGGGTTTCGCTTCGGTGCCGTTAGTCTCTGCTGGAGATGACTCGGCTTTCTTCTTTTTGGGCTTCAGTTCATAAATGCTGATATAAAAATGAACACATCAGTGACAGGCAAAGAATGTACAAGAGACTTCATGAATGAACTGGGATTTTATATTTCTGTTAAAATTAGACAGCCAATGAAACAAAGAATTTAAAACTTACCATTTAAAAATACCACACAGGAAGCAAAGGGAGGCAAATGAAAGAAATGACTTAACACTTGTATAATTATTATTAAATTTAAAAGATATCAAGTTTGTGTGTGTGTATGCGTATATATACACAACCAGACATAAATATACTCATACATACACATGTATGGTGGTTATGTAACCTAATATTAGGGATCGACCGATAATGATTTTTTTATTACCGGTAACGAATACCAATTATTTGCATATTTATGTGCCCGATAACCGATATTCAGAACCGATTTTTATTTACTATTACACTTCTGTTTTTAACACAACTATTACAACACCACTCAAATGAAAAAACTGTTTTATGTATAATAATCACCTTGCATACAAATCAAAACTAGGGGTCTGAAAGTGCAAAAAAAAAAAAAAAAAAAAAACTTAAAAATAAAGGACACTCTTACTAAAGTCTTCAACTTTGCATAAACTACATATCTACAAGCTGCGTAACTACATATCAGTCAATTATGTAACACTAATCTAATGTGTGCATTAATAGCTGTCATGTTTAATAAAGTTTACTACATATAGGAAAGCAAGTAAGTATACTTTACACTTGCACGCAGTTCCCCCTCAGACGCTGTGCTGAAATGGCGATCATGCACGTAATTCTCAAAATGCACACCAGGTGGCGGTGTTTATCGGCAAACCCGATATTACAAAACCGATAATCGATTATGGTAAAATGCTTAAATATCGAGAAAAATATCGGTAAACCGATATATCGCTCGATCTCTACCTGATATAATATAATATTTTTAAATGAATGATTCTCTCTCTCTCTCTCTCTCTCTCTCTGTCACACATACATACATACATACACACACACACACACACGCACACTCACACTCACACTCACATATAAACATTTCTAATGCTCTGTGTGTATGTTTGAGCTTCATTCATTTTATCTTGCATCTATTGTAAGTAAGGCAATCTAGCTAGGCTGACCATAATAAAACTATTTTGTAACAAAAAACGATCTTTTAGATAATCTTACTCTGAAATATGACTCTGACGTAGTGGGAAGCATGTAATATTTCTTGACGTAACAGAAGGTCAACAAATAATGTTCCATAAAAACAGAAACAGTGTCTGTTTGCACGAATAAACAGAAAAGCTTTATTCTTTCACTTGACTGATCATATGAGGGCGCCACTATTTTCCCCACTCTCGCTCGCTGCATTGGTGCATTAATACCTTACACAACTCGCCCTGTTTCCGACAGAAGTAATTACTCAGAGGAGTCCGCCACTCATGGAAAACACATTGCATCACCGGCACACATAATGCACTCGCCTTCACGCCAAGCTCTCACACAAGAGGTTTAGGTTGGGTAAGTGAGCACGACGGACATCTGATACACAGCAGTGTGCAAAAGTCTTGGGGAGCCAAGAAAACAGTTTAAAGCTCTTCATTTTAGCAACAACCGTCAGTGCAATTAAACCACTGTATAATATTGTTATCAAGATAATGTTATATTATTTACCACTTAATTTTTTACTCTAATAATTATAGATCAACATTGTCCTGTTTAACATTTAATTTGATTGAGACTCGGTGGTTTGGCCCATAAATAATATTGTGACATTTCTAGGCTATCTAGCGATACTTTATATCTTAACATTCCTCTAGAAATGCTTGATTTAAATTTTGGACATAATCATACCAACATGATGATCAACATAATCAATCAACATAAACAATCTTGTTTATGTTAATTGGTGGTGTCTATTAGAACAATTTAAATCTCACCAATATATGTCATACAGATGACGTATTTATACTTTTTTCCTTCAGGAGAGAACTAGAGAGGTGGAAAAACCAAAGCAAGTCTCATGTCGGTGTTTTTCCACACAGAACACATACTGTTCTATACATTGAGGATATTTGGTCTATCGCGCAACCTTAGATAAGCGAATTCCCAAAAATTTGATTGGAAATAATTACCAAGAAAGCTGCCTTCCCCATCAAATTTTAGAATAATTTAGAGCAAAGCCATTTAGAAAATGTGTCAAGATTGGTTTCCTGACGTCTGACCAGCTGAAGAAGTAAGTAGGCTTTAATTTAAGTAAGCAGATTGAATTTAATAAAGAACTGTTCAGATAAACCAGGTAATATACAGCAGGTATAAATATTGGACTCTCTCAGAGGTCTGAAAACAAAAATGGAAACAAACGGAACCCTAAGGTCTTGTTCAGTTGTTTATTTATTCTAATGACGTTCTAAAACAAAAGCATGCCACCCAGTTGTACAGTACTTTGCATCTCTTCGGCCCCTGTGAAAATATTTAAAAACTGTTCAAACGATCAGTGAGCAATTTTACCCACATTTTTCACAAATAATCCAAATACACATAGTAAATTGTTCAGTATATCCATGTAGAAGTCTAGTTTTACTTGTAGTTCCCATCAGAAGCCTGGTTTGACTCGATCAGTCCTTCATTAAACTAAATCAGGAGCTGCTGATGCAGTTTCACAATCCAAACAACCAGCTCCTCACCAGCTCACACAATCTACTACTTTTACAAACAGAACTAATCTTGAAACTTTTTACTGTTTTCTGGTTTGTATGCATTTATTATAATGTTAACTTTGCTAGAAAAAAGGCTATCACACAGTGAGAAAATAGCTTTAAAAATGTGGCAGATGTGTCTTTTGACAGTAATGTATAGCTTTCCGATCTCAGACGCCATTTTTATAGCCAGTTCAGGTTTATTGCATCTAAACCTGCTTGTTTCAGGGCCAGTACTGGCTAACCTCCTGTGACTGTACTATCTCTCCCTCTTTCCTTCTGAAGGAGGTCACTATGAGAATGGCACAGTGTAACAGTGGCATGTCTATGAGTGGATCTGTGTGTGTGTGTGTGTGTGTGTGTGTGGGGGGGGGGGGGGTGTGTGTGAGATCCACTTAGGAGGCCATTAGGGTAGTACTATTAATATCCTCACCTCTCGCAATCCCCTGTGTGTAGGAGACACACAGACCCCATTTCAGCCAGGCTTTCATGAAATAACACAATATTGGAGCCCTAAAAAATACACAGTATTCCCACACTATCTGATGCATATAGACTATCACTCTATATCCAACAAATGCTTAAATATATATTAAGATTTTCCCATGAACACAGTACTAAATGGTCTGAAACCTGCACCTCCCCTAAAGATATCTGATGTTCACCACTTCATCTTCACATCCACTTTATCTTCAATTGATTTTATGTTTATCACTGCAAAAGACTTTGCCCTGACCTCTGTATGAAAATGATCCTTCCGTGCTGCTTATCCTAGCTGCTGTTTTTGTTTGAAATCTAAACACTAATCTAAATAGCTTGAAAGTGAAATGAAAAAAATGTTTTTGTCGTGTTTGGGGCAGAATATTGCGTGATCCAAAAATGTTGTAGCGTAATAAGCTTTTCTGATAAATCTCAATGCTATAACGACTAAGGCCTGTCAGATCAAACGAGTGTTGTATTATTACGTCTTTAAACGGTATTACATTAGCCACAAAAATAGAATTATATTCTAGTATCTGCCTGAGAGAAACCTGTCAATAGTCCACTCCTGTGCCTCCAACAGAAACTATGAAACCATGTCTGAGAGGAGATATCTGCATTAAAAAACAATTTATCAATAATATAAACTAACGAAATAAGTAGCATTCTGCTTCGTGCTCCTTTTCTTTATCCCTCGGTACCAACTCAAACACCCAGAAACACCCGGAAAGAGATACACAAGTCTAACTATGAATTTCACAACAACATCAAACCCACCTTGTCAGTAGACATGTCTCAGCCTTTCTTTTCAGCTTCTTCCAATTCCAAAAAGCTCTCTGTGGCTACACAAAAGGCCTAGAACATGTTGATGGTCTACAGAGTGGAAGCTCTAATCTACTGATGAGAAAGTGTAGAGCTTTACTCAATGAATCACCATCAGCAGAAAGTTGCTAAGAGGATTTTCATACTGACCCATCTGCTACTGACACGTCAACCGGACAAACCAAGGTAGGAGACGGAGGGTTGTAATGGACGTCTGAGTGTTTTTTCAATTACTTTTAATGTGCCTTTGGGTCTATATACATGATTTATGATCAGGTGTGTAAAAGTGGACCTGTGAATCAGTTATCTAGAGTCAGGTGATGACCCAGACCTCAGTTTTGCAAGTATATGTCTTTTTGCTGTTCTACCTAATAACACCATCAGTAAGTTGCAAGTCATACCGAATGCGGCAGCTAGAGCACTGATGATAGCAAAGACATCAGATCACATTACACCACTTGTATATGAAATCCACTGGCTGCCTATGTCTTTTACTTACTTATAAAGCAATAAATAGTCTAGCACCCTTGTACATTTCAGATTTTATAGCTTTCTACCCTCCGGCGAGGACTTTCAGACCCAGCCACTCTGTGGCCCTATATTTACCTCAGGTGAATAAAAGCTTTTTGTTATTATGCACACAGAGTGTGGAACAAATTACTAACAGTAATCAGACAGGCTGATTCATTGCCAAGATTTAAAAAGCTTTTAAAAACCCATCTATTCACCTCAACTTTTAATGCCTAACATTCATTCCCATTCTATTCTGTTGTTCTGATATTTTTATTGCTTCTTTAATTAAGTTTGTGCCTGTGCATTTCACTGTGTACTGTTCTGATTTGAATTCTTATTGTATTTGTTTAATCTTATTATATTTCATTCAATTATTTATTATTTATTTTATGTTTTTATTTATTTTATTTTTTAAATATTTTATTTATTTCCTTGATTTGATATCAGGACTTGTTTTTTTTAATGCAAAGCACTTTATTATGATTATGATGATGATGATGATGATGATGATGAAGAGTATTATCATTATTATTATTTTATTTTAATTTTATTATTATTATTATTATTATTATTATTATTATTATTATTATTATTATGTCACAAGTATTTTAGATGGACATGATCTTAGGCAAATGATGCATGTTTTGCTCAGTTCATATTTAACAATCACTAGTCAGGCACTACTCTTGTCCCACTTTTGACCTGAAGAAAAAAACAAATGCACTCAGACACAGAGGAAGTTCTGCATCAGTCTTGGAGATCATGTGCCTGAGACATCTGTTTTGGGGTTGCACAAGTGAGCTGCCTTGTCCCATTATTATACTCACGGAACCTGAAATACTTTATAAATCTGGGGAAATAAACTCTCTGGATTAAATCTGAGTTTACCAGATTATAAGTTGATGAAAACACATTTTTTCTATCTCAGCAAAAATTCAGCAAAAGAACAACCACTTATAAATAAAAAATGCACGTTTTTCACTGGCAACCCCAAAAATAAGAACTGCGATATTTTGACTCATTCAGAACCTACAGCTGGGCCATTAACCAGAACCAAAAGGAGAGAAAACCATTGCCCAGTTTTGGCTGCTCTGCACTGCTTCCAGTAATATTTAGAATGGATTTTAAGCTCCTTCTTCTTATTTTGAAAGTGCATAATGGGCTACGAGCAGGCTACATCATTAACACTCTAGTTAACGATTTGCCACTGTGAACAATTTGATCTTCTGCTGCTGCTCTAATGAATCTTTAGCAGCACCTGAAAGAACATGAGGAAGCCACTTTTTTCACTTAAGCTACGGAACACATTACCTGTAGATTTGGCTCACTACAAACATATAGAGAGCTAAAAATGTTTCTCTTCACTTTAGCCCTTAAGAAACAATAACTTTTCTGGAACAGGCCTGGAATTATTTTTACATTCTGCTTTAAGCATTGTTACATTTTTATCTTATGATTTTTTTTTCATTATTTTTATTTTTGCATGTTTTTTTCTGTCTATTTTCATCTGAAACACTCAGTTAAGGTCAATTATTTTCTGCCCTTCACAAATTTGCATGTCTGATACAGAATAACAGATTTGTGGCTCCAGGTGGATTAAGCTCAGATACATTTTTGGCCAAAAGCTTGAAAACCTGATTTAGGAAATTAAATGAAATGACAAAATGTGTATGGAAATTTGGCCTTTAGGAGGGATATGACGCCTGATCAATAGGACTCATCTGTGACGTATAGCTACCTGGTGAGTAACATCAAAGTCGATAACTCTAGCACTAACCATTATCTAGTGACTTAATTGTTCAAACCTCGCAAAATTCAACATGATGCATCACTAACACATTCCTTGGATGCACAACACATTTCCTGAAATTTTGTTGCTGCAAATGATACTTTTCAAAATCAGAAAAACTGCTGGGGTAAAATGTTGGTATTTGGTTTGCCTTACATCTCCAACACTTCTGTTTGGGTCACTCAAAAACAATAGCCCTCAAAATCCAGTCCAATTTCAGCATCCAGCAGAGGCCTGTGTGAAAGGCCCATCTTGAAGAAATTTTGTAGCATTTTTACCTGATCTTTTTACCCAGTTTTTTAACAACCAACCAACTGAATTATTCTGTTAGTTTTCCTCAGTGTTCCTTACATATTTTCATCTATGTTTTAAATTCATTTAGTCCTAAAGCCCGACACAACTTTCACAAAATTCAAATGATGCTCTTTCAGCAGTCAAAATGTTCAAATCATTCAACCTCTTGCTACTTGGGCCAGTTAATGCATTTTGCTTGGCCTCCACTGGCCATATCAATACATTCAATTCCTCAAATATGCAGCAACTGTGCATTTGGACATGAAAAGGTGTGTTCTCTGTAGAGGACGTGTTAACATACAAATTTCAGTGCAATCAGCAAAACGTCATTTACCCCATTTGGCTGTTTATGTTTAGATTTTAAATTTGAATGTGGGAACAAGAAACATGATCTCACCTGACGCTGTCTGTTACAAAGTGGCATTTCATTCTGCAACCTAAGAGTCAAGAAGAGAAAGGATCTTTGTTTTAGCAAAAGGCTCAACCAATCTAATTGTGAGGCAGTCTTTAACAAACGGGCTAAAGATCCGTGTGTCCCGCAAGCTCAGCAGGAGAAATTAGAACCATGAGAGCTCCGACTCTGAGAGACCACAGAAGTAGAGACAGAAAACAGACAGTTTAATCAACACATTTGATGTTCATTATATGAAAGAAATCAGCAGTCTTTCCTCCTCAGATATTGCAGTAAAAGAATCCCAGAGGTTTGATGGTGTGAATGTTGTTACTATTACAAAACTAGTTACACAGAAAAAGCAGAACAAAGACTTTTTTTTCAAATGAGCAAAAAAAAAAATGCTATTATTAAAAAATCATATTTTGATCAGGGTGGCACAGTAGGGACCGAGTCTAAACCACTAATTAGAGTGTCCACTCATTTATGTAAATATGCGAAATATAATTTGGTTGTATAATAATAATATGTTGTACTGACAAAAATTAACTTTGTGTTCTGAAAATGGAAATTACAGATACTCGATCAGCCATAACATTAAAACCAAAAACGTGTAGGTACACCTCCTGCCACTAAACTGCACTGACCCATCAAGGCAAGTCTGCAACAATGTTTAATCAAGTATCAAACACATGAAAGCAGGACCCAAGTTTTCTAGGAGAACATTTCCCAAAAAATCTGATACTTAGCTACCAAAGTCAGTGCAAACTTCTTCAGCAATTTGTAATACAACAGCCCTTCTGTGCTTGGACCACTTTTAAGATACTTTTATACTTATTTGGTTTGGCTTTTAATTTGAGCTCGGCTTAGGCTCTATTGGGTTGTTTTTGGAATGTGTTGTTTTATCTGTGCCTGCCTGTTCTTTTATTCTTCTATTCTGTTTTTTTTATTGTGTCTATGTTTTGTCTGCTGTTCTTGATTTTACCTTATTGTGTCTGCCTTTTATTCTTCTATTTAGTTTTTTTATTGTTATAACATTGATGTTGACATTGTAGGTATTGACTACAGTCAGCTGGGAAGACCTGACATTCTGGAGGTGCTCTGACCCAGTCATCCCCGTTTGGTTTTTCTCAAATTCTTACACTATTTTTCTGCTTCCAACACATAAATTTCAATTCAATTCACCTCTCAGTGGTTTTAATGTTGTGGCTGATCATTGTACAAACAACACCATGAAATAAATTAATCTGAGGATACATGTAAACACTATCAATAGTATTATAAATACATTTCTTGATCAACCTGTAAAGACACAATACTCACACTTAATTACTTAAATACATAATTACTCAGCACATGCTTATCATTCTCAGCTACATGCGCGATCATATTACGTTCTTGTGAGCCAGACAACCAATCACAGATGTCCTAAACCAGATCTACTTTACACAAGTGGTCAGAACAGAGAAAATTTTGAAAAAGTACAGTAAGATTGTGGAACATTTTTCTATGTGCCTGAAAATTTAACAAAGATACTAATTAAGGATCAATGTTTTGCATTTAACTAAATTAATTTGATGATGTATGACCATAAATACCATAACTATACAGAAGTGGTGTTTGTTACGTGAGGATGTTGATTATGTTATTTAATTGAGTACATAAGTTTTAAAAAGATGTATTATGGACAGTTTTATAGTTTATACAAATGCTATGTTAGCTGTCTCATAAACTCTGCTTCACTAAACTGATTAGACATTAAAAGAAACAGAAACAACCTAGCATTTTAAGATAAAAAAAAACACTAATAGTAGTGATATGAGAATTCTGATGCCAGTATTTAATATTTATCTGATGCCAATACATAAGCAATTACAAAATTTAGAAACTGTGACTAAATCCACTAAGATTATTCTTAAAAAAGAACGTAGCTCTATATGTTTACAAATGTAGTAAATTTAATACTATACAAACATTTTGGCCATTTTTGGCCCTGCATGTCACCAATTAGTCAAATGTAAACATCTGTCTGATGAAAAAGGAAATTAAGCAATTATTTGCTGAGGGATATGATTCCAGTTTTACTGTACATCCCTAAGCAATGCATGATAAACCCATGATGAAATGCTAAAATGCTCACGTTTTCTCGGTCCAGACTTCTCTCAGAATCTCCTTCTGTAGAGGCATGGTCACTGTAGAGAACAAAAATCAGAAAAACACGTCAGAAAAAAGGGCATATAAGCTGCAGTGCCAAATAAAAAACTACTGGTGAACCAAGGTACAGGCAGTGTTGTGGTACTGATGCGAGTGTCATGTTATGACATTAAGATGCTAACAGGATACATCAATATGTCTGAGAAAATTTTCAAGTAATAATTGTTGTCCACAATTAAACAAACTATCTTAACATCATCACTAGTAGTTTACTCATTCTAATCACAATATTTATTCCCAATAAAAACAGTAATACATACAAACACACTTACCCTAACTGGTCTGAGCTTAGTGCACTATGTAATATTTTTCTTTTCCCAATATGCCCAGTCCTCTGCTCCAGATCATACACTCTGACTGCCCACTGCAGACAAGCTCCCAGACTCCTAATAGGATTTATGGTGCAGACAAAAGACCCCACCTCTCCTTTACAAACCGTTCTGTAACTGTGTGACCCCCACTGTAAGCCTCAGTTAATCTAAACTGCAGTCCATCTGTGAGCACTGATTTTGTGCCCAAAGCTGTAGGACAGACATACTACTTACAAACCACTTCACCCTGTATCTTGTTAGAGCTAGCAGATCCTCCTCCCTGCCACTAGGCTGTGGTACAGCCAGCAACATTTTGTACAGCCTGCAGAGGAAATGGCCATCACGGCATGATTCCAGTGCAGTTCTGATTGCTGCAGTGAGATGGCGTTATTCTCCACCACTTCACACACCAGGATGGTGACTTAAAAGTCCAGCTTGTGATTCTCTGAGGCCTTCCAGCCACACTTGGCACAGGGCCTAAGAAGGGCAGTAAGATAACATGCCAAAAAACTGTGTTTTACAAACTGTTTAATTATTTTTCAACAGTTGAGAACAATAACATAAGAACTTGGGCCCTTACTTTTGTTACAATTTTTGTTAATGAGGTATTGCACCTCTCATATTATATAACTTCATAATGAAAAGGCAGGGCTAAACTATTTTAGACTGAATGATTGGACGTTTATACAAATATGTTTCCCTTTGTGACATCACAAAAACTATCCATTCAAAATAGATCTTTTATTCAGCATGAGCACCTTTTTAAAAGGCAACTATGTTTACATGACATAATGCACTAATTTATTTGATATATTCTGCTCTCTACTGTATGAGCCCTTTCATTAGTGGGGGTGGCTGATTACGAAGTTATGAAAAATTTTATTCACTCTACAAGCAGAAATAAAAACATCTAACCTCAGAGGTAAACATCTCTAACCTCTGAAAAGGAATCAACACTGCAAAATGATTTGAGCAAAGAGGAAAAATACAGTGTTTGGCAAACACGTGCACACGCAAGACACACGCGGGTTACGGGGTTGGTTAGTGGTATTCAGGGCAGAGAGCGAATGCTAAAAGAAGAGGAAGAGGTTGATGTTTGCTTGACCTATGAGTGCTAGAGCAGCATGACTGTGAGGACATGAACTCACTACACCAGATGAATCACACACACACACACACACACACACATGGACGCACACACACATGCTCCCATCTCAGGAAATGCAAACAATGAGGACAGTCCAGGGAGATGGTGGTCAAAGAAGCACACATACACTCCTGAGGGATGGAGGGATTCCTCTGTGAGTGTGC
Organism: Ladigesia roloffi; assembly: GCA_037577295.1. NCBI lineage: Eukaryota > Metazoa > Chordata > Actinopteri > Characiformes > Alestidae > Ladigesia > Ladigesia roloffi. Next base: position 20,631,786 of record JBBKCR010000101.1, read on the forward strand.
TGGCCCTCATTTATTCGTTGTGATTCCAACAATTCAGACAATGGCAGGAGGTTTGTGTCTCATAGTAAAGTAAACCAGCCAAGTCAAGGCCAAGCCATCTGAGACCAGGGCAGCCCACAGGATAACAGATAATACAGAACATGGCTGCCCTCTCATATCCCATCCCAGAGCACTGCCTGTTCGAGAACGGATGTTCAGTGTATCATAAACACGGACACATCTCATCACTGATGCAAGCACATATTGTAGATCATGATTTCTAAAAAAAATGTATTTAGACATAAGAACACAACTGGCAAGTATACATGACAGGAGCGCAATAAATGGTTAAATGTCATCATTTGGTTAAACCACTCCTTATATGGAAGTTCCCCCAGTTTGTGTTGATGTTAGAGGTGTCAAGACTTAATTTGGTTTTCTGTGTCTATGTAACATGGAACGATGTAATTGAAAAAACATTTAGTAAAAATTACATAACACAAATTACATTACATTATTATAACATAAGATAAGGTAAACATAATGTTGTGCAAAACTAACATTAAAATGTGTACTGTACATATGCAGTCATATTTATAAGCATGATAGAGAGCAAGGTGCCACATTTTGCTTATTTGGGCACATTAACAGATGGGTATGGACATGTAATATGGAATATACAATATATTTTAAAAAATTCAACAGCACCCGCATATAGTGAAAAATAGATTTAATGTGGTTAAAAAATGCCTAAAAATGCCTATTTTTGTAGTGTATCACTGAATATCCCTCCAAATATGCTCCCAAAACACTTTATTTCAATTTCATTCTAAACTCATTAGCCTGAAAGAAACTGAAAAATAAACCTGTATATGTACTATACAGTTTACACTGCATCCTACAGTGCTACAGTGTCAATACCCATGTTACCCCTATATAAACTGTACAGTAATTAATGTACGCGCATTTTGTTTGGTATGTGCTGTCATTTTCTTTGGTATAATCAGGTAAGTACAGTAATGAATTAATTTCATTACTAGTTATAAAAACACAGGGCTTTAAGGAGAAAAAAAAAAAAAACTCGCGACACCCCATGGTGGAAATTCTGGACTGTAGTGTCACAGGGCAGCAGCCAATCAGCAGCAAGGAGACATAAATAGCGTTCTCAGTTTGGCTATTTTAAACTGTGAGTACAGCTGACTGTGACATCCCGGCCTCATGCCCCCTTGTCCTCGTGCTGGGGTTGTTTATGTTTGGGGCGGAGATTCACTCAGGTTTGAAAATATATATATATTCACAGAAACCCCCACACTAACATGGAAACTGATATCTGGGCCTTGTGCACAACACCTTGTGCTCGTGCTGGTTGTTTCTGTTTGGTTGCGGCAGTTAGCAAGGCAATCAGGCACCTTAACTGAATGAAGCCCCACTTCTCAGCGCTGCCCCAAAAATAAACAACCAGCACAAGGATGAGAGACCGTGGCGCATGAGGCCTGGACGTCACAATCAGCTGTACTCAGAGACAGGAGGTTTCAATGTAGCCAATCTGAGAACCTTATTTATGTCTCCTTGCTGTTGATTAGCTGCTGCCCTTTGACGCAGTTGAAGCAGTACTGTACTGCTATAAACCCAATTGTGAAAAGGCAGAAATACCATGGTGTGAATGATTCACATGTCATCCTGATTATCAATGAAGTTTGGCATGAACCTTGTCCGACTTTACTTATTATCACACCATGATGACGTTACATTACAGGCTAATTCATTCTGGCCTCACACTGTGACTGGCTGAGATTACATGGTTGTCAATAAACTTTATCTTAATTGAAAACACATTCAATATATCACACTGAGTGTATTGTATGTGTATTTTGTACATTGTCTTGCTTGTTATGTAGTTTGAAATTTTTTAGAACAGCAAATTTTATTCTACTTCTTTTCATTTTTTGACTACCTGTTCTAAGCTGCAATCCAATACTAGTCATGATTTTCAGTATCACCTAAAAATATTTTTAGCACCATCATATAATTTTATCTTTTGAAATCTGTTTGAACAATGTGTGACTGAAGATTTGTGTATGGAATGACAGGCCTTTCTGCATGACAGAAGAAGGATAATGACTTTTGTTTACTGTTATGAAATACATTTTAGGAAACTCATCATTTGTGCATAACAGAAGATTACTCCCTAAACATTTGACAAACCGTTTTATGTTTCTATTTCATGAAAAAGGTAAGGTAATTGCGTTCTCAGAATTAGTTCTTGTGTTTTAGCAGTTGAAAAAACTGCAGAGTGCGCCTTCTTGTGGAGAAACTAGAACATGCTAAATATGAGTTACAAGCCCAGTTCTTGGCAATGTTACAGCCCTGTTAATTTTAAACTGAGCAAACAGTCTGTGCATTTTCTCCCTGACAACATGATATCCCATGCTAACATAACACAGTTCAACAAATATCCAAGTAGTGACTTCACTATTTTAAATACTAGCATCTGGAACAGGTAACCATGTATCACACTGCTAGAATTAGCTGTCTTACACAATGCAATATTCCAGCTAAATAGCTGGGTGACAACAGACCTGAGGCTTTACTGCTGTCTGCAGGGGGTGGAGGGTGGGGGGGTGCACTGGCCTGATTGCAGGGACTTCAGTGAGCTTATGTGTGTTTGTGTATATGTGCTTAAGGCCAAGCCTTGGTAGCATATGCCACTCTGGCACGCCGTAGGGTCATTATGTCTGAGGCAGCTGAGCTGCCAGAACGAGCCATCGGAACTCAGAAGAGCAGAGCGAGGGAGCCAGTGCAAGCTTGTTTACTCTCACACAGGCACGCCACTTGACCCGAGACGCCCTCACAGCCCTGCCCTACCCAGCTCCCACCGGGGAGTTCTCCGCCAAAACCGCAGCATGCACAGCGCTGATCCAGGGTTGGGTTTCAGCCTCTTTGTATCGATCTTGGGTTTGGCCCAAAACTGATCCAGAAACAAGTGCCATGTGAACATTTTTGGGGGAGAGGCTCTCATGAACGACCCAAACTATCTTCATGAATGTCAGCGTGCGGTCTCTACAATGACGAATGCCGATCAACTGCAGATGTAGTTATGGACAACGAGCGCAGAAACCCACAAGAACATGCACACACATGACTGAGGCTTGATATATACATCACTATTAAATAAACAGATTTCAAGACCTCTAAATGGGACACTTTCAACATAACAACACCATCCACTTAATTCCAACAACGTTTGCTCAACGTTCCTGCCTAATGGAAGGCTGTCAAAGCACAAACGTGGAAATCAAAGGTTAACTCAACCGGTTGTGTCAGTTACTGCTCACCTCAAATGACATTGCTAAAGATCATGTGATAGGGCCCTGGGGAGGGAAGTTCTAACATGACTGACCTGTTTTTTCTCCTGCTTTTGGAACAAGAAAAAGGTTTGTGTATTTGATTCGGCATATTCCAGATGTTGATCTAACCCTTTCAAGAGGCTCTGGATCGAATGCAACATGTTGAAAATTATGTTCGTTACAAAGGAGCACAAATGGGAAGAGGCGCATTCCAAGACCACATAAAAAAGGGCTGCTGCACTTTGACGGAAACCACAACACACGTCCGCACGCTGTTGCGACCGGGGAAAGTTGCCATAACCTGCACAAGAACACAAGCCGCATATGCTGTAAAAACTAGGCTATTTTATTTAATGGGGTTTAAAAGGAAACGAGAGGCCAATCTCATCTGAGCCCTGCTAGGAAGAAATAAGTCAAAAAGAGCGAAGGAAAATGACAAAACTTCAGTGAGGTCTACTAGGAAGTTAATCTGATGCCATGCTTCATTACAGTAGACACTGATCTTCCACTTCTGCAACCCGAACCACAGCGTTATTTAAAGCAGGCCAGCCTTACTTACTTGTAACATACACGGTACATGTTATGCTATACTACATATGCCAGTGAATGTTTCCCAGCTGGAAGCTCATAATTGTGGTTATTCCATAATGGCCTGCTGCATTAGAGCTCTCCTTCGAGTGTTTTCAACATGGGTTTTTATCTCCCATTTAAAAAGATGCAGTAACAGGTTGCATATGGACTGAAGGAAGGTGTGAGCAAGCCTACAAGACTCTCGGCTGTGAAATCAGACTGTAACTTCACAAAGGTCACTCCTTTTGACATGTTTTTACTGAATACATGTCTGTTTCAGGCTTGTTAAGAAATAAAAGCACTATAGTAACCTATGAAGTGTTCCATAAAGATAACAAAGAGCCACACTGGTGTTTGCAGTATTGCCTCTTTATGGTGCAATAGCCAGATAGAAACAATACACTAAATTTAAAACCACCCTTGGTGACTTTTCTCCCCTGTGTGACAACAAATATCCCCATACTTTCAAGGAAGTGAGATTTTAAAACGTGTACAAACTATATTTAAGTCCTAGCAAGATGTTCTGTATTGTATTTTAAATACAGACCTGTTCCCTCTAACAAAACACCACAGCAAAATCTACCCCGGACCATGCAGATTTCCGTTCCAAAGTACAACCGCATCAGATTTGCATGTCAAACAAGAGCAGAATTCAACAGTAAGCAAGTATGCTGTGACAACGCTATAAATATCTGATATTAATGTGGCTGGAGGTGATTTACCACTGAGAGGCAAAACCTAAGGGAAATCCTGCAACTACTAATGTCTGACTCAGAGTAGGCTTTTAAGCCCAGCCGAGCTCATGCCCCCCTTGTCATGGTAAAGTTTCCTATCCCCTCTTCTATGCCCCCCAACATCCAGTCATTAAGCATCATTAAGGCAGTAGGGGTCATTTGGAGAGGCGTCACAGCAGAAGGCAGGATTATCAGTCCATCAGGACCAATTTACAGTCTACAGGCCTGCTTATATGAGGTCATAGGTATGGCACGCACAGTGTGGTTAAGCTGTTGAAATGGCTCAAATTATTTAGCCACAAAAAAGCCCAGGCATGAATCGCTAGGCCCAGTTCAGTGTAGAAGACAATAAATAAATTAAACGTGTCTTAAAACTGGCGCTCATTTCCACGAAAAGCATGAAACAAGCTCTTATTTCATACCTTAGCACTAAGTATCTCTAAGATTAGCTGAGTCACAACAGCAAAGGATTGGTCAGTTGTGTTTCTTCTCTGGAACTCTGAGCCTTGCCTGGAAGTCTGGTTTGTTCTGTAGTATCTCTTGTCAAACACAGCACCCATCGCTCTCCAACAGCTCCGTATATGTAAAGTGTGTTTGATATGGGACCGCCTTAGTTCTGTTGAAAAGCACAACTGGAAGGAGTCAAATGCACTCCATTACTTGCCGTAAGATAAACATCACCTAAGCAGTAGCCTTCCTATACTGTGCAATGCCTCTGTGTGTGTGTGTGTGTGTGTGTGTGCTTTGGGGTCAATTAGAAGTGATGTGACATCTGTGGGGTACGCTGTGTGCAGCTGGAGTAAAACTGAGCATGCATGTGTGTGTGTGGAGGCATGTGGGTGCTGAGTGAGGGTATGTGTGTATGTGTATATGCGTATGTGTATGTAGATTTGGGTGTGAGAGGAAAAGTGTCCTGAGTTGACACCTGCCAACCACACGGCTGCGCAAACAAAGTAACAGGTGGCCTAACCCAGGGCAGACAGTTGATAATGTGGCTGCAGATAACACCACAGTGCTTTCACTGGCTTGTCCTAGAATTGCGCATTTTACAAGCACATAAATGGTTTTGCATTAACGGACGATTGGCCGACTTTCTCAGATGAACTTAAACTAAAACAGAAAATAAAATATTGTTTGATTATAGATGTCATCGGCGTTAATCACGCCAGTTCAAACCTGATTGGTCTCTCTAGGTTCACTGAAACTGTATTTATTGATCAGGGGTTGGAAGGAAAAGCAGAAAATCCATGCAGAAGGGAAACGTGTGAGTGAAAGTTTAGGTTCGCATTATACGCCTCAGTGCTCAGATCTGATTTTACGGCCTTAATGGTTCACATTTGTGTTTGTAAGTGACCCATATCCTCCACTACTGTGAAGCCACCTTTGCTCTATAAAAACCCACATGCACACGCTTTATCTTCAAGTTAACGGCTGCTGATATGCTGTTGAGTCTGGATAAAGACACTGATATGGGCATGTGCATGCACAGTAAAGTGCACTGAGAAACAAAAAATTAATTAATTCAAGCCATAACGTCTTGTTATGGTCACATGGCAGTTTATCAGATATGTAGTGGAGTCACGTGGCCACATATGAGGTAAAAGTAAGAGTCACATGGCCATGCATAAAATATATGAATTTGGTTACATGGTCGTGTATCAGAAAAGCATTTACATTTACATTTATGGCACTTAGTAGACACTTCTCTCCAAAGCGACTTAGATTCCCAGATTACAGGGAGCAGTCTCCTTGAAGCTACTTGGGTTTAAGGGGCTTGCTCGGGAGTCCAGTGGTGGTATACTGAAGTTGGGATTCAAACCCATGACCTCTTGGTCCGGAGGCGAGTATCCTAGCCACTAGGCCACCACCATCAAAATGGTCACAAGGTCACTAATGAGAGATAGTGGATATGTGTACATGTATATATCAGACATGTATTACAGCCATTAAACATGTGTTACAGTCTCATTCTCAATTTCAGGATATTTATTAGAGTCACATGGTCACTTATTGGGAATGTACTGCAGTCATATGGTCGTGTATAAAACATGTTATGATTACAATAGACATGTTCATTACAAGCACATGTATAGAACACGTTATGGTCATATGGATATGTACTGAACATTAAAGAATCAATGTGTACTGAACATTAAAATATTAAAATGGTCATGTATCTGATATGTGACCAATCCAGGACTGTTTTGTGTCAATGCAGCTCTTTAACAAAAAAAAATTCACCACTTCAGCCTAGCGGGAGCGTAGTCTAAGACTGCCTGAGCCTCTCCCTTCTCTTTTGTTCGAGTACCTCATCTGACCCCAAGAGTAGCTGCAGCTGGCATGCCCCCCACCCCCCCCACCCCCCTTCCAGCCTCCTGCCTAGCCTGTCACCTTCCAGAGCCCACAGTGCACAAGCAGCTCAATGACCCCCCCGAGTACGGCTCTGTCCCGCTCTCAGACACTCCCCGCCCTGCTTTAGAAACAGCCAGCCCTCTTCTTGAACCGCTGCCAACGAAGGCTGGCCCTAAGCCGTCGCAGCTGAAAGTTTTACAAACTCCCTGCTTGCGAAAAAGCAGGCACAGAGAGAGATCTGTGAAGGCAGCTTCTCTCTCTCCCTCTCTCTCTCTCTCTCTCTCTCTCGCCTCTGTATTTTTTTGATCAGCATATCAGACTGCTGGAGTGCACTGCTGTCAACTCCGGCCAATTTTTTCATGCTTAATTTTTGACGAGGTGGTTGTGGGGGGGGGGGGGGGTGCTGGAAGAGTGCGTTGGCTGCGGAGGGGAGGAGCTGAGGAGTACAGTGGGGAGAGAGAAATAAACGAACAAACAACAAAAGAGAGAGAAAGGGGCCGTGACATCACACAGTGAGCTGCCCTGGACAATGCCTGAGAAAAGGATGAGTGGAGACGACTGCAGCACTTGTCTAGGAGACTCTTTCTCTTCTCTCCCTCTCTCACTCACTCACACACTCTCTCTCTTTTGCCCCAGGAGGAGGGTGAGGCACACTTTTTGGCAGAGTGGCACTGGATTATATCTGTGACTCTCCCCTCTCTTGGCAAGCCAGCTGCCTTTTTTCTCCCGGCAAGATTCATCACAGCACTGCCACCAGCGCCTGTTATAAGTCAGTGGCTTTTTTTTTTAAACCCGCCGTTTTAACTTTCCCCGCAGCAAAGTTTATCAGTGGCCTGGCTGAGAGGGAGCGTAGAAAGACGAGGATTTTTCTCCTGCAAGGAAAATCAAACTTCCCCTCCGTACGCTAGATCAGCGTGTCCTCGTTCACCTGCCGCGTAGGGTTGAGAACCGCCACGTTCTGACAGTTTCGTAACTTTTTTTTGGAGTTTTTTTCTTTTTGGAGAGAAAAGTTTCACCTGTAACAGAGCCTGGGTCTGTGCAAGTGAGCCAGCCAGAAAACTTTATCATGAAGGTCTGCAGAGCGCGAAAGTTGGGGGGAAATCCATCCTGAAAAGCGCAGGCAGCAGCAGGACAGCTAAAGACGCTGTGATGACTTCTGTAGAAGGGGAACAGAGAGGCATGTACTACCTGGGACGGATGCCAAATGCTGACAAAAGACTTCACCACACTCCCTCTCTCTCTCTCTCTCTCTCTATCCCTCTCCCTCTCTCTCTGGGAGAAGCCCTGACTCTTTATTCAAAGATGCGTCTTAAATCCCCGTCGGCGTATCCCAGATCCAGCCAGACTCCTGGAAGGGATGCCAGAGATTGTAAGTACATCGATCTGATTTTCTTTTTCATGGTTCGTTTTTTTTCGCGCAGTAATCGCTTGCTTGTTTTTTTCTTTACCCCCTATTTCCTGCTGTCAATTAGCCACAAAGTACTTGTAGTGGGATGTGTGGAGATGTGGTGTTGTGCTGGGTTTTGGAGGGAATCTGTCCCCCACACCCCCTCCGCACATCGAGGCCCTGCTATGTGACGCCGTTTTTGCGTTTCGGGGCAGAATACAACAGATCGGGAACGGGAAAAACAACCCGACCTGATAAGTCTCGCAAAGAAGCGAACATTCTTCTCTTCCCCGCGTGTTAGGATGTGCTCCAAAAAAGTGCTTGATATCTGCTTTCTCTTCTCTTCTCACACTGTGGTGACCTCATGCTCTCTCTCTCTCTCTTTCCCTCACTGTGTCTATCTCTGGTTTTTTTGGCAGCGTGGCCGAAGTGGGCAGGGATATGGGAGGGCATGGCCGAACAGCCTGGCCGCTGCTCAGGCTCCAGCCCTCTGTGCGAGCGAGGGTAGTTCACCAGTGCCTCTCTCTCTCTCTGCCTTTTTCCCTCGCCTTTGCCAGCGAGCGATCGAGACACGGAAACGGCCTCCATCGCCCTCTCCTCTTCTTCCTCCTTCCTCGCCTAACCGCCCGCCGCCCCTCGGCCCGAGCCCTGCTCAGGTATTTCCACACTTTTTCCTTCGGTTTCGGTCGCCACCCGTGCCGTCTGGCTAACTCTCGGCCCTTCTGCTTTCCTCTCCAGCGCTCCTTTTCTCTCCCTTCGCTCTCCCTTCTCCTCATCCTCGCCGTCTCTCCTGCACAAATGTCTGCCTTCCCTATGCCGCCATGCAAAAGTGTCCGCCATTACGGTCCGCTTTACAATCACGCTTAACTTTTTCATCATTTTTATTATTATTATTACTGTTTAAGAGACACGTCCTGTTCTTCGGTAAACGACGATTGAATGCAGGAACTGAGGACGCAGCACTTTGTGACGCTGGCAGTGATTTCAACAGATTTTCGACAGTAACTGTGTCCACGTATTCAAGACTGAGGGGTTCTCTTGTAGAAACAACCCACTTGGCTACTTTTGTTTAATACTGTGACTTATTTGTGCACAAGCGGTCAACAAAATGCTTCGGGTAATGCGCTCAGTTCGCTGTAAACGCCACGTTGTCGTCGTTTCGAGCGCAATCAGCGCCATTCAAAAATTACAACGAGGCGACCTCAAAACGAGTGGAAATCAGATTTCAACCTACGGTGTAAAGTTGGTGAGATAAAGGTAAAGATAACACGGACTCTTTGTCTTGGCGCTGAAAGCCGTAAAATTACTCTCCATTCTTGGGCTGATATTTTAGTGGGCCTGTAGATGTGAATGTGCAAAGAGAGACAAATAAGCTCTGTATGCAACAGACAGCTTCACCCTAGATGGAGAACTGCAGCACTTCCAACATTGTTAGTGACCACAAAAGGGGGGAAGAAAGACAAAAAGATCTTTTGCAGGAGAGGAAAATCTCCCAGGATAGGAAAATTGGTCTCAAGCGTTCAATGTCGGAATTCGTTTTTGGTACCCTTAACTCGTTCAATTTTACGACGTAAAATTGATCAAAATGTTGCTTACGGTTTAGAAATACAGGCATGCATTTTATTGACCAAATTTTACTTTAGCTTAATGATCGGCTGGGTTGGTAATATTTTTTCATTGGTTTGGTGAAAATTTTGCTCCTTAGCAAACATGCCAGTATTCATGACGCATTTCAGAGATAATATTACCAACTTCATACCCTATCCAACATCATTTTTAGCTTTCAATGCATAACACTATGACTGCATGCAAAGGCACAAGCGTAAAGCACAAAATAAAATGGCTGTATAATGTCCTGCAAAAAAAGGCTTTGGACATGCAGAGAGCAGGAGAAATGAAGGGAGGGGTGATAGGCAGAAAATGAGAATGCTTTCTCCTCCCCTCTTTAGCTATCCTCAGATGAACTCGCCATGTTACTTGATGATATTTTCTTTCTGGCCCGCCATCTCTACTTCCTGCTATTTTTGTGCTCCCTCCCTCACCACCACCCCCTTCTCTCTCTCTCTCTCTCTCTCTCTCTCTCTCCCTCTCTCTCTCTCTATCAGCAAGCTAACCAGGAACAAAGTCACACTTCCTTTATCAGGAAACATATTTCAGCCGTTGAGTGTGATAATAAGGACTAATATAATTTTCTTTTTTTTTCAAAAGTATCCCAAGCCTTCGATACGCAGTTATTGTGTATATATGGTACTTTTTCCTAAAGAATCCAGTGAATAGTGGCAGTAAATATAAGGTTATATGTTTGAGTTTCCATTTTACTGAACACACAAGATTGCTGAGACTGTTTAGAAGATAAGTCCACAGTCAGGGCACCATAGGGAGTGAACCTGATCTGAGACTTCAGACTGAGGAGGAAGTTTGAGTGCAGGTTCTGCCTGCACTGTGCTGTTTTATGACAGAAAAGGAGAAGCCAGCGTCGACGGCTGCTTTTGTTCGCCATGCCGCTATCGCAGTGATAAGAGGTAAATGTAGAGGGACCTCAGAGAAACGCAGGGCAGAGTCAAACCAGGTCGACAGCAGACTGACTTCCTGTTTTGGGACGCTATTTTTGTACGGCAGGGCGTTTTCTCCCCGGCCATGCCGAATGACAGAATGCCTTGAAAAATTAGCCGGACGGCTTTCTGTTGCCGCGGACTGGTGTCAGGATGTGATATTGGCACACACTCTGAAAGAAGTGGTAGAATCTGACATGGATGTCAACAGCTTTGAAGACGAGCAATTAAAAAAAGGGTACTCTTTGCATAGCAAGCGCCAAGCGATCAGAATCAGCCGATATCATTACCTAATAAGGTAGGTGACCCCTTTGGTTCAAAAGCTGCTTTTAGAGCCGTTAAACTAAACCCCAAATTTACTTCGGTTTAAGGGGAGCTCTACTCTTCTGGATAGTTATTTTATTGAGATGTAAACAACGTAATTCCATGTTTTGATATGAAATTTTGGAGATGCTCTCCGATTCAGATTAAGTGGTGGTGATAGGAACCTGAGGTCGATATGTCTTAGAGCTTGAAATATGTATCTGAACACAACAGGTCCTGACCACTCATGCTGAGTTCAGACTTCATTTTCCCAATATGGGTGGGGCTAGTGTTGGATTCAGAATTTGGGTTCTCGCAGCACGGTTCCCGCCATTAATACAATTCATCCCGTTTTCAATTTCTTAGACTTCACTCTTCCTCCATATTCATTCCCTTAAATCGTTTATTAACTTGGCACACAGGCATAACACACTTTCTAACTCTTGTGAGAAAAACAGGAAATAAACAGTAAACAGATTCAGGAAAGAACAGTTTTACAAACTATCTCTATTTCATTTGTAAGGCCAAAAATATTTCTTGTTGCCTGTTATATGTTCAGGCAGAATTTTGTCAGGCTCAGGTCAGGTTCAGACTTGAAAGGCTTGAAATGCCTTGTGTCAAATCGGGCCCTGAGAGGTAAGGAAATTCAAAAATTTCAGACCTTATTAAAGCTCTAAAGTGTATATGAATAGATATATGT
>JBBKCR010000101.1:20643809-20654380 GCA_037577295.1 Ladigesia roloffi
GGACTTTTAACGAGTACGAGTACTTTAGAAAATGCGGTATCGGGGTCGATACCAGATACCGGGATCGGTATCGGTGCATCCCTAATTATTACAATATTGTTTTGATATTTTAAACACTGAGATAATCCATTTACAATCGATGTGTGGGATGCTTGGGGACACAGAAGTATGATATTGGATGAATCTGGATCTGAGGAGGTTGGATTCAGTTTGAAATCTAACTCTGCAACAGAGTAGGTCCTGGAGAATGGTCAGGGACCACTACCGTTGTGTAAATGAGCACAAATCAACCCTATTTTGCTGCATGACCTCTGTCTCGACTGCAACACTTGCTGAATCATTCTACCAAAACGCAGCGTAGCATGATAACACATTTCACAATACAGAAACCCGCACATCTCAAGTTAACCAACCCAATTAATTCTGAGCTAACTGCATAACAGGATCTCTCCTGAGATTGCATTTAAGAAGACTGTCTTCATGAGGGAAAAAGTGAGCATCCCAAGAAGGAACCAGAGACAGCCAAAAGTTAATTAGGAGCTAAAGAACAATTCAGAATAACAAAGAAGAAATTATAGTGACTCCTGTTTCAATTGGTTAAAAAAAAAATTCAAAACTGGACCAAAGTAATTTTTTAAACAAGGTGTATCCAAAAACATGCTGTGAACTATTGAAACTTTCAAAAGATGAAGCATGGGCCAGGCCAGGAACAACAGATCAATAAGACTCCAATTTAATCTGTTCTCCCACTGTATTGAGATAAATGATGCTTACTAAATCACTATAATATTGGATTCTTCAGTTGAGTTACGAAGATATTATGGAGCATCTACCAAAAGCACATTCTGTAGTTACACCACCAAGTTCAGCTCCATTTCTCATTATGCTAAGCATCCCGTAAATCACTGTCGGGAGACTCCATCCACATTCTCACACCATCTAGACATCAGCTCCTCTGATGGATCTATTAGAAGCTATTTTGTTCGTCACTGAACTGTTTGTGAAGCCTTTTGTTTATATACTTGGGGGAACAGAACCTTTATGAGTCATCCTCCTCACATTCCACCACCTCTCATACAGCCTGGATATGCCTCCGAGCTCACAGTAACTTTCACATCACTTACATCAGCGTGATTCTAAGAAGCCTGCAGTGTGGCACACCTGGAGTGGATGGTATGCCACACAGTTCATCCAGATTAAAGTAAAAGTTTGACTTTTGAAATGAGTTTTCAGTTAAGGGACCTTGATACTGATGAGGAGAAAGTGGTTGATTATGTTAGCAGTATAATAGTGTAGTGATCTTCATCTCTGCCAGTGTTGCACTACAGTAGCTTAGCAACCTTAGAACTTAGTCATGACTCTCAACTGGGCCCTTGGTTTGGGCAGTTAAAGTTCTTTAAAAGGTTCTTCATACATAACTAACAGGAAGGCTATACATCTGTGTGGGGCGAAATCTGTGCTAATATTAAAATTAGTATGATTATTTTAATGCAGGTGTGTGTGTATGTGTATATGAATAGATATATGTGTGCACATAAATGTATATGTATATATGTATATTTTTATGCATACGTTTACACATGTGTTCTTGTTTTCCTTTTCTGTTTCTATTTTTATCGAGTTTTTCTTTACTCTTATCACTGTGATAGAATTTTACCTATAGGGAAGTGTAAAGCACTTTGGTCAACACTGTTGTTTTAATAGTGCTCTATAAATACATTTGATTTGATTTAAAGCTCTACAGCACAAATACAGCCTTTTTATTCACTATGCAAATCCCCACCATTAACCTACACATCTCCTTAATTCACTCTGAACAGCCATAACATCAAAACTATGCATCTAGTAATGCGCAGGCCACCCTTGTGAACAGGGGTCAGCATGGGCACTCTGATTGGCTCTCAGCTCCATAGTCCCAGACACAGCAAGCTGTGAAGCATTCTCTCTGCCTATCAAAGCCAGTGTCAAATTTTCCAGCACTTTGTGCTACAGAAGCTATTCTGTAGGATCAGACCTAGTCTAGCCTTCCCTCCACATGCAGACCCGAGATCGCCATTTAGCAGGTTGTCCTTCATTAAGAAACTTTTGGAAGGTACTGATCACTGCATACTGGGAACGCCTTGTGGTAAATAAGAAAAGAGTTTTCTTTGGGAACTATTTTGCTTCACAACACATAGTGTGTCCCATCGGGCCTGAAAACAACACATAAAAATATGTTTTATTATCATAACCAATGCATAAGGCAGCATATTCATAACTATTTCATGTAATAACTTTCGGTGGGGGAGGTTTTAGGGGCTTTTCCAATCATCGCAACTGTTAACAATTCTGAGTTTCTCTAGGACCTTTGGTATTTCATATCAAAAGCATCTGAGGTTGTTTATATCTTAATGATTGAACTGTGCAGACATTTCGAAACATTGGTGGAATTCCCCTTTGAGACCTGTTTCTTTACCAAGTCACTGTTGTTCCTGGACAATCGGCATCGCTGCTCAGTTTCACCACTCTACTCATTTATTCAGAGGTTTCTGTGGCACGGGACTTGTTTATTTTATTCAATCAGCTACGTTTGTTGTCAGGGACACGAATTTTAAATCTGTTGATCCTGGTGGCAGGACTTCACTTTGTTTCTCCTGGACCACGATTAGAAATAACTAATAAATATTATAGCACTGTTAAGACCAGCCCAAGTAGTGTAGTTGAAAAAACCCTTTAAAAAACCCTTAAAAATAAGTGCTTGTCTGTTGCCTTCTCTAATCAAGGTCATTTGAAGTGTTTTAGATAAACCTAAAGCTGTGAAAGTGCCCTAAAGTCTCAGAGGCAACACCGCAAACGATCTTGCGAACACACTCTAGCAGTTACTACACTGTAGCTGGTGCAGAAAGGAGCTGCCAAGTGATAACATTCACTGCCAAGTTATTACATGTTTTGCTTTGTTTCCACTGCTGTATCTTAGCAGATCAAAAAATATTCTTTCTCCTAGAATGACACTATAATGGCACCAGAAACAGAGAAATACAGCCTATTCTTACACAGTTTGGGTCTCAAGGCTTATTACACCATTCATCTATATGGCCCCCTCACAAGTCATGAAGATTGAGGCTTATGTTGACATAGGCATTACTGAGTGCAATGGCCCATGGGCTTTAGCGAGACATGGACCATATACAATGATACAACAACAAATAACTCTTTTGAGAGCCAGAAAAAGAGAAACAGGGCTAAACCGTGAGGCCACAGAGACTGTAAATCAAAAGCAAAATCCCTGAAGAGTTTGTCAGCATAATTTTGGAAAACTAACAGCATGACATCGCAAGAGGAGATGATATAGGGACACCGCAATGTTACCAAAATCCTCTGAATTCCTTTTCTGCTACATGTTTTGCACATTAGGAATATGTAAGAATATTTGCGGAAATATCCTCCCATCCGACACACAATGCATAAGATAGTGTCCCAGATTCTCCTGGATAAATTGTTTAGGTTTTACAAACTCATTAGGTGTAAAAAAGGTGGAAATGAAACACTAGGGGGTGGGTGAAGGCATTGTTTTCAATACGAGCTTTAAAATTTGGACTTTGTCAATTTTAAAATGATAAAACTAAGAAAAAAACTCTAGAAATACTGTAATCTCCTGCTATCTAAGTAATGGCACTAAAAATAAATAAAAACAAAAAGAAATTGTGGAGCTGGGTCCAACTTGCAGTACATAAACAATACAAAAACGTTAACAAAAAAAAATAACATAACATGCACAACAGGTAAAATGGAAAAAACTGCTTACGTTACATTCTAGAACAACAAGAAAAAGAGGGAGAGCGGGTGAGACAGACAGTTTGATGAAGCAAACACTAGCCATCACAGTTTTAATGTGTAAACATTATTTCCAGAGCGTCCAACATTAGCTTACAAATTTGTTCTTCCGAATTCCACTTGTACAATGTTTTTTGGCGTGAGGGCTCAGAGCAGTGGTGCTTCTGCTACTCTAGGCAAGTTTTGTCAAACAGGGGTATGATGAAGACATTTTCTGTAGAGCGGAGCTGGAGGTGACGTGCCCTATCAGCACTAAATCAGCCCGCCTTATAATAGTGCCTAAAAACGCTGAAGGCCACGGATTTAACATTACTAACATTCCATTTTTCCAGACAATAACAAAGTATTTCTCAACCAAAGTGCCACCTTAGCCTGACTTTTCCCCTAATGGTTCCATTTAATTCTAAGATTACATTAGTAAGGCTAACAAGGTCATAACCATGATGTAACTACATTATTTGTTTTTGGCTTCTTTATATCACGAGACTAAATCATGAGGCAACCATGCAGACCTTCAGCTAAACTGGACCTACGTTAAAATCAGGTGTATCACTTTTTCCTCAGAAGGGGTGGTTCTCATTTCATCCCCTGACATTTCTAAGTCACAACTTTGCAACTTTGCCTCTTACCCAGCTCCAGACCTGATATTCACCATCTAATTGAGTCAACGTCTTAATTAAGAGGCCTCCGTTCCTTATATCCCCCATGCTGCTCCTTCACTCTTACTAGAAGCTGCCTTTAGCTCGGCCAACTGCCATGCCAAAACATTTCAATCACTGTCGCCATTAATTAGGCCAAAGAGGAATTCTGAATGTTAATGAGCTACTGTGGTGCTTTTCACTGTCTCTGGTTCACATGCTAATTTATGCAAAACGACAGAGCAACAGCTCCACCCCCCCCTGCAAGGCAGCCGATTGTTTGGCCTGCCCCCGTGACCCTCGTCTGCCAGCCTCTCAGGCACAGCTTCATGCCAGGGCCTGGTATTGTCTGGTCTGCCTCAGCTGCCACCACAGACACAGATTTAATACAATGAGATCTTGGTTTTGTTTTAAATAATTATCAGCTAGTTATCATATCTGCAATCTGCATCATCACAAATGTATTAGCCAATCAACCATGTTGCAAAAAGAGCAAAAATGCTTTTCTCGAGTGGTCATTGTGGTTGGTACTTGATTAAAGGGCCAATGCCTTGAAAATGATTTTTCTTAATAAAGCTCAACAGTATAGCAGCTATAGAATATAGTTTTAAAACATAATCTTAACTCCCCTAAACCATAATAAATGCTGTAATAATGTCCTGTGCTTGTCATGAGACCCAGCATACCTTTGTATAGTCCCAGCCCTTCACTCTATTAGTTATAAGAAATGTTTCAGCCTCGACTTTTTTTGAGGCACAATACAGGGCAGCCACTCAGAGCTTTTCTACATATATCAGTTTTAAAGTCACAGTAACTGTCTGTTTCTTAGGACAGGTCAGAAAAACGTCATGTCAGTATAATTTATGACTCTTTTCGATAGGTCAGAAAACTGAAATATCGGAACCTCTTGGGAAATGGGCCCTTTAACAGCCACAGGAATCCAACTTGTAATTTTGCCTTGTAAGTTTTCCCCCCTTAAATCGTTAAATTAAATAGCTAGAAATCGTTAGACAGGACTGCAGGCGCTCCAACGTTGTCTCCCATCGCAGATGTTTTTACACGCGAGAGCCAAACTTTTTTGCCTAAAATGGCAGGAGGAGCGGCCATTTTGTTTGGGTTCTCTTCTCTCCTTATCCGCACGTCGCTGGCTGTCGATATGAGCCGCTCTTTCGAGGCCAAAGGGCTGGGACAGCTGAGGAAGCCATGCTTAAATTCAGCCCTTTACCTCTGCCTGTTAAACAGCGAGCTTCCTCAGACTTCTATGGGCTGCAAAGAGCCAAGGTTTTTTTGCAGAAAATGGGCACTATTTCCTGGCGCTGATCACCCGCAATACAGGCCAACCACACTGAATGCCAGTGAGTTATGCATACGGCTTACACAAATTAGCACACTTTCTGTCGCGATTGCATTGTGTTCGCTGATTATTTTGTCTTTTCTGGTGTTTTTTTTTCTTTTTTTTAAACATACACGCACACACACACATACACAAAAGGGACCCGGGCTTGATAATAAACACTTCCAGTTCCTTGTGCTCCGCCTCCTCAATGCAGTTTGAGAATTTAGATGAATGTCAGTGAATGAAGCGGCCGCCGAAGTCTGAAACGAAATCACAGCTTGAAGAGAGAGCTGAATGAGCTCTCGCCCTGGAGTGCCTGCTCTGAAACTAGCCCAGGTTTATAAAGCTGAGCCAAAAAGGCAGAGAGGAAATTGCTCCCTCAAGGTAATTTGCTGTGAAACTGCTACCAGATTCCCTCCTTTGACTCTTTAGAGGAGCGCCGTTCAGAAGATGCGAACGTGACCTGCCATTAAGGCGAAAATTAGTGTAAATTCTCTCCTTAACTTCATTTGTCTTCCCTTTTCTTTCATTTGTGTGTATTTAACTCTACTCATTCCTCTCAAGCTTTAAAAAGTTTAATATGTTATTCATACATTCACACTACAAAACACAGTGGTCAGCCCAACCATTAATCAATAACAAGTACAACTTGTTTGGGTAATGACTGGGGTTTGAAATATGACCATTATTGTGACAAATTCTTTTCCAAGTACCACCAATAGTTGAAGAAAACTGTATGTGTCTTTAAAAAATAACATAATTAGCTGGATCTGGTGCCGTATGGGCAAGACTGAATAAAATAAGCATATTCATGGTTAATAAAAATGGTGTACTCTTGCTGTTCCAACAGAAAATGGAATATACTGATGAGTATTTTGCGATGTATTTTCCTGCAAATGACATCTCTCCTTTTACTCTCATTCAGACACTAAAGATGAGAATATGGCCCTGGGTGGGCCGGCTACTGTCCTTAAGGCTGAGGTAGTAGATTGAATAGTTGTGGGGTATCGGTCCTCCCTCTGAGATAACTATACAATCTACTGTCTTTCCTAAGGAGACAGTCTGATCTACAGTCTCCCCGTGGAGGATCGGACACCATGCTGCCCCAACATGGACACACATCTCAGAAAGAAAGTGTGTGAAGATTGTATCTATATTTACCAGCATTACCACACAACTGTGCAGTGTGTTCCTGTATCAGCAAAGCTGGAGCTCCTTCTGGAACTGTGTTCCCACGAGGTGAGGTAGTAGGTTGTATAGTTTGTGGGAGGAATGACATCCTATTGCGGTGATAACTATACAGTCTATTGCCTTCCTTGAGAGACACAAAGCACAACTGAGGAGTGGAACGCATCCAGGAGTAGACATGGGACGATAACCGGTTTCAAGGTTTACCGCGGTTTTAAAAAGTCACTTTTTCAAAACCACAAAAAAAAAGTTATACCGTTCCTACGATATGTGCATTGTTGTCAAAGGAAGGATTTGTTTTTGAACATTTTATTTGTTTCTTTATTTTGATTATTGTTGAGCTGCAGGTTTAGGCTTACACATGTGACTGCAATTTAATTTAGTTAAGAAGATTCAATTATTTATTTTAAGTATTTTGTGTGATGTTCAATGTTACAAAATGTTCTATATGTTTCCTTAAATAAAATATACTGTGTTCATTTAAAAAAAGTGTTGTTTTTTTTACCCAGACATTTAAATACAACATTGTAGAGCAGTAATTACAATACCGTGATTCCGTGACACCGTGATATTTTTATCCAAGGTTACCGTACTGTCAGAATCTTATTCTGGCCCATGCCTATCCAGGAGTCCACCAATTACCAAATACACATTACAGATACAGTCATGTTCAGATTTTATACCGTAAAGCCCTGTCATTTGATTTCAGGACTGTGCTTTTAATATATATCACAATATAAAATTTCTGAGCACAGCTTTCAGCGGTTGCAAAGGTTCGGCTTTTTCAGCTGTGAGAAATTTGCGATATGAATACAATCCCTAAAAAAATCTCTAAAACAATGATACCTTAAAATAGTCAAATCATCTACAATGACTTTTCTATTTTAGTACCCAAATGAACTGAAATTATTATCATTATCACTACCCAGATTTCTAACATCACTTACATGAAACCACCCCAAACATACTTAAGATTGTAAAAACTTTTAGTCAGAGTACAGAAAGGGTATATTAAATAAAAAAGTGTGTATTGATTCATCGCATTGTGTATCTGGAGTCAGCTCCACATAGATCTCTTACTAAGAGTCAGCTTGAGATCATAAATATACGTTTCCAAAGAAACTTTAGAAACTTTCCTCTGTTCGTTCGACCATCTCACAGCTGCTGCCCAGTGTCAGAAGTCTGTCCAGAGTCACCATGGCGTTCGGAGACGTCCTGCTGGCAGAAGTCTGTAACTGCAGCTTCTTTGTCAAGTATTATGAACTGCTCAAGTAATCAGACTAGTGCCTGCTTTAAAAAGCTCTATCTACGGTTAAAACAAAGCAAACATAACAATTTATGGGAAACGTAAGAGCACATTTCACAGATTTGCTTTAAATAAAGGTAAATCATTGTTTATAAAAAAAATAAAGACAAGAATCAAGAAGAAGAAAAGAATAAATACAGTTTGATAGACACTCCATTGGCCAGCATGTTTTCTTGACTTTTTTACACCTAATTACTGCATTAAGTGACTTGTGTCTGGATTGTACCTTGATAAGATGTCAACGATCTGCATTAACTCTTGATAGTCAAAAGCATCAGTAAATTATTTGGATAGAAACTTATTCGCTACACAGTAAAGAATATGTAAGTTTGCTCACATACAACAAATCGACTGCCTCTGTGGATCCTCACTTTTGTTTTATTCATTAGATGGTTGCTGCTTAAAATTGGTGATTTCTATATACCAGCAGTGGAAACAAGAGTTATTTAAAGTAATTAGATTCCTATATCAGTGATCTTGCCATATTACATTACATTACATTTATTTGGCAGACAGTTTTACACAATACAAAGGAACACTCAGTATAATATATTCAAGTGCGTTGGTGAATAACAAGAACCAAAATAAAGCTAAACCAATTTAGGTCAGTGAAGTGAACTACTGAATTAAACTCAAACAGAAATAGCTCAGCTGAAGAAGTGGTAATGCTTCTCTTGTGTGGCGGAAGCCCATAGGTGGTTCCTTTTCTATAACAATAATGGTGCAAAAAATATATATCTGTATGTATCTCAGATCATCTCCTGAAGGGCCTTGTGCAATCAGATTTAAATCTGTTTAAAATGTGTCTTGGGTACATATTAATGTGGACAATCTCTACCCTTGCAAAAGCCTGATACTCAAGACTGGGGATGGCCTGACTTTTGATCAACAAGTATTAAAATAAAAAGCTGATGAGTTGATTTTGATTATTTAACTGAAGTTGGCTTCATCGTCTCAAGCTTTTTAGTATTAAGATTTTATGTTGCACCTTAACAGCTGCAGAAGTTAGATTCTGGCAGCTATCAGAACTAGAGTGTGTCTGTACTATCATTTAAGGTGGAACGGATAAACTGAAAAAGAAATTGCAAAATGCAACGCTAGCTTCTGCCCCCATTCATGTAACAAACCCCAAGGACTTCTGTATTATAGGTTTGTTTACACTACAATACCAAGATCCCAAAGAAGCTAAAGGAAAACCCCAATGTGGAAATGATAACACATTGGACTACGAACTCTCATCAATATATTGTTGTTCTTTCAGTGAGATCATTCCTTGTGGAACCATGTTATTTCGTCCTGCTGTTGCTTGGGTTGCTGCTGTCTGCTTCATTCTGTGGTTTATTCAGTTCACTAGACTGCTGCACCCTACCATGAAAATATTTCACCCACAGTTTCCGACATACCTCATTTAACTTTGGTACCTTAAACGCATACACAATGGGGTCAAAGGCTGAATTTGCGTGGGACAGGAGGACACCTGCATCAACGGCAATAGAAGACAACTTAAGGTGACCAAAGAAGTGCACAGTTTGCATGAGGAACAGAGGAAGCCAACAGACAGCAAAGAGAACCAAAACCAGAGCCAGTGAAGCCGCCAGTCTGTGTTCCTTTTGGTAATAAGTGCTAGACTCAGTAGCCACTCCTAGATTTTTTCTTAACTGCCTTCTAATGGTCAAGAAGATGTAACAGTACAAGGCTGTCATGATGGCCAAAGGAGTTAGCAAAAAGCTGAAGAATATAAGGTATACTAAATATGAAGTGGAGGTAACGGTAGAAAAATTGCATTCAAGACTGGTGGAGTTGGCATTCATACTGTCGTAGTTGTTCCATCCAAACATGGGAATGAATCCACATATGGCAGCAACAAACCAGCAAAGGGCGACCAAAATCCAAGAGCGTTTTTGAGTGAGTGTATTCTTATACCTGGAGGGGAAACAAATTGTGTGCAGATGCTTAAATATCTCGAAGGAATCAAAAGGCATTGCTAATCTATCTTAAAAGGATAGTTCACCCTAAAATGAAAATCTGATGTTTATTTGCTTACCACCAGGGCATCCAAGTCGAAGGTGACATTTTTTCCTAAGCAGAACACAAACGCAGATTAGCAGTCTGGTAGTCATTTAATGGAAGTGGATGGGTGTCAGACCTTTCAAAATAAAAAAACATGCACAGAGATATCAAAATTACACCCTGTGGCTCGTGACGACACATTGATGTCTTAAGACATGAAACGATCGGTGTTTGTGAGAAACTGAACAGTATTTATATAATTTTTTACCTCTGAAAGACG
>JBBKCR010000101.1:20654480-20668986 GCA_037577295.1 Ladigesia roloffi
AAAAAAAGTCACCTTCGACTTGGATGCCCTGGGGGTAAGCAAATAAACATCAAATTTTCATTTTTGGGTGAACTATCCATTTAAGCCTCTTCCAATATGCTATATTTTCCTTTTAGTGGAGAACTTTGATTCACAGTGCTGTGCAGTCCAGCTTAACTCAAGTCTGGGAAGCAACTTAAGTAATGCTGTGACATTTTAAATTTTACATATTTTAAAATTGTGCAAGAAATGGTAGTTGCTTGTCTTTTTATTGTAATTCATGATGTGACTTTCCTGGTTCCCACAGGAATGACACTAAATCCTGTCAGCGCATTCAAAATGTGTTTGGAGTTTTGTACTGTTTGCCCTGATATTACAACTTGAATACAAAGACAAGTCAAGAAGGTGTTTATTTCTATTTCAACCACTTAACCATACACACTGAAATGAGACAGCATTACTGGGCCATAGTGATCAACTGGGCCAAATCATAAGCAACAGTATAATCGTTTAAATACAAGAGTATAAAAATACTTCTGTAGAGAAGAATATGTGTTCTTTTATTCATTCTAAGGATTAGCATCCAAAAAGCACCATAATAACACTAAAACCTAAAGTAAAACCTATTTTTACATGATTTGACTGCACCTTTGACATGTTCTAACACTGTATAAATCTGATCATTAAAAGATTTGTTAAAATGTGCAGCAGATATGCAGAACTCTGCTATCACTTAAATCTAAGTCATTTTTTGAGGCACAAAGGGAAAGTAGGGAAAGTCAAAGTGGTGCCATCTGCTATTAAACAAATCAAACGCACTAAATGGTGAATTAAATCCATGTTTTGTTTCAGGTACAAAGGGAAAGTCAAAGCGGTGCACTCGTGGGCCATTGTGGCAGCATGTTGGGTAACTGCTGCTGGACTTGGTTTCGTCCCATTTTTTGGATGGAACAACTGTGAATCTCCATCGTGTGTAAACTCCACCATCACATGCAGATTCATAACTGTCATATCCATGTCTTACTTGGTCCATTTCATCTTCTTCACCTGCCATCTCCCCCCATTGGTTATAATGACTGTCCTGTATTGCTACATCTTCTGCACAATATCTCAGCAGCTGAGAGGAGGTGTTGTCAGGGCCATCAAGACCAACGCATATTACATTAAAGAGCAGAAGCTGGCCACTTCACTGGCCCTGGTTCTGGCTCTGTTTGCAGCCTGCTGGTTGCCAATGCACATGATGAACATCATCAGCTTTTACAAACAGAGTGATTATGTTCCTCATGCTGCTGTGTATGTTGGCATTCTCCTCTCTCATGCGAACTCAGCAGTGAATCCTGTAGTCTATGCTTTCAAGATACCAAAGATAAGGGAAGCCTACAAAAAAGCTGCGAGGAGGGCTCTCCTCTTTTGGAAAGAACAGCCTGTAGATCAGAGCAGCCACACAGGAGAGAATAACACCAGTAGCAACACATACAGCGCTCCATAATTTACACTGTGAGCACTGTTTATTTGGTGGAATCAGGAGGGCAAAAACCTCTTGGGGTATCCCGCATATTTGTCTATAAAATAAAATATGATGGGTCCTGGAATTAATTCATAGCTGTATTCACAGCGCGTTATTTTCCATTACACCACAATAAACAATGACACGTCTTTTTTTATGTTACTGACATGAGCTTGGGTGTGTTGAAGTCTGTTTATCAGTGTGCTGTGCGTTTAGCTCCACAAGACTGATTTGTTACTGCGCTTTTTGTTGGTTTCCGCCCAAGCCCTGATGTCACAAAAACATTACAGTTGTTGCTATGGCAACTGTGGTTGTTGATGGCCGCTGAGAAAGGAGCTCACAGCAAACCCACACTGAACCTCTCTGTTTACACCTAAATACTCAATATGGGGAGATTTTGCAACTGAAGAAGAGTTCCCTTTTAAAGGGGTGTGTGTGAGTGTGATTTCCTGCATTACTTGTTCTTTTGTAATATATAAAGTCTTTTTGTATGTAATATCCTTTTTTCAGTACAACAATAGCAAATATGGAACAAAAAATGAAAATTTGTTGCAAAAAGTATGCTTTTTATCTGTAAAAATCCTCAAAAATGTATATTAAAGTTTTCATCAGCTTACACACACACACACAATATGCACATGTACATGGAAACAAACAGCTCATAGAATCAGAGATACGTCTCCGTTTTGAATGAACTCACTGACTGAGCATTAACTCACTGGCTAAGATAACCTGGCATGTTTTTCACTCCTGATAGATAAATTCAATGTCGTTTCACTTAATCCTTGAAAGCAGCAAAACAGACACTGTTTTTTAACAGAGCTGTTGTGAGACTGTCATGGTTGTGTGTACATACAGTATTTTATTTTGAGATTGTTTATATCCAATATTTTACCTCACGAAGTGAATGCATTTTTTTAATTTTGCAAGAACAGTTTCAAACAATCTCCAGTTTGTGACAGAGGATAACTCCGTTTATGTATTCAGTTATTAATTTCTTTGTTTTCCTTTGTACAACTGATAGCTCTTCTATCAACCCATATGCAATCATTTAATAAAGCTTGTTTAAACAAAGCTGTGTGTTTCCTTTATTTATTACATGTCCTTATTCAGACCATGATTACTTGAGTTACTTACACACTGTGACTATGGTAACAGTGATATTTAAATCCATACTACTGTTAACGCCAGAAGAGATTCTGTCTGCAGGAGTATAAAAACTGTTTTGAAAAAAGTTGCTCAATTTTTTAAAGGGAAAAAATTGTATTTGCACAAATAGAAATATTATTCAATTATTGCTTTAGGTATACACATGATTACTTGCAGTTAATCACTTTCCAATAAACAGCAAATATATATACATATAACAGTAAAAATAAAACCGATCCGTTCACACGTCTGCGGTCATCATAGTAATGAAAAACATTACAGCATAGGAGACATATTTATAGACATAAAAATAATTTTTTAAAGGGAAAAAATTGTATTTGCACAAATAGAAATATTATTCAATTATTGCTTTAGGTATACACATGATTACTTGCAGTTAATCACTTTCCAATAAACAGCAAATATATATACATATAACAGTAAAAATAAAACCGATCCGTTCACACGTCTGCGGTCATCATAGTAATGAAAAACATTATAGCATAGGAGACATATATATATGTGCTAGACACGTCTTTATTTATAACTTTCTGTTATTTGTATAGTAGACTCTTTTATTCTATACTGTATCATATCTTATCTTCATGTGGCATGGTCATTTCAGCACATATGTTTAAGTCTTTACTATTTAAAACAGTTGATTAGTTGTATTAGTATTTTAATATAAATTGACAAAAGCAAATAATCAGTATAAAGAATATTAGATGATGGTGACGATTTTACCCTGATAAACTTGCTCCATGAATGATCAAACTGTAGCTTTAAGAGCATCTTTAAAAGGAAAACATAACAAATCAACCCCTCTGCAGCCATAACAGCTTCCACTCTTCTTGGAAGGTTTTCTATAATATCTTTGATATTTTGTGGGAATTTGTGCCCATTCATTCTGTAGAGCTTTTATGAAGTCAGGCACAGATGTTAGACAGTGTAGAGAAGTCCTGGCTCCATTCCAGTTCATTCCAATTTGTTGGATGGGGTTCTTCCACACTGAACTCATCCAGCCATGACTTTATAGAGCTCGCTTTGTGCACTGGAGCACAGGCGTGCTCAAATAGAAAAGGTTCTCACCCCAAACTGTGTCCACAATGTTGGAAGTAAGGCACTGTAAAGAATTTCTTGGTAATCTGAAACAGTAAGATTGACCTTCACTGGAAATAAGTATAAACCCAAACCCTCTAAAACAGGTGTGACCCAGTACTATTTAGTGTACTTTTTCTAGCTCCACTTACCTTAAATGACCCCAAACAGCCCTAAAAATAATAGAATCTCTCACCAAATAGGGAAGTAACCATTCACCAAAATCTTTCTTTGAATTGAACCCTTTCACAGAGTGAAGTAGCAGGTAGCCAGGAACACATAACCTGGGGAGCAGTGTGTGGAGACGGTACCTTGCTCAGGAGGTGCTTACCAGTCTTGGGAATCAAACCCATGACTTCCTTATTCCTATGGAGTTAAATGCCAAAAAAATACAATATACCAAATATATCCATGACAGTTTAAGATGAAAAAAAAAAAAGAAATAAGTATCCACACAAAGGTAAACTCTCTAAGCCCCCAGAGGAAACCCAAGCCCCCAGGTGAACATGCAAACTCCTCACACACAAGACCAGGACCCCGATTTAAACCCCCATCCTGGAGGTGTGAGGCAGCAGTGCTACCCACTGCACCACTGTGGGGCATCTTGTTCTTATTGTATTATTATTTAAGCTTTAAGTTCACTGAATACATGACCAAGGTCATTTTCATTCACTTGAAACTAAAATAGCCTCTCCACTCCCCCTGATGTGCAAGTCTGGACTGTGGGAAGAAACTAGAGCTCCTAGTAGAAATGCATGTACATGAACATGCAAACTCCAGGAAGACCAAACCACTAACCCCAGCACACAGTGCAGCCTGATTTATAAAAATAAAACAGATCCCATCCCATTTCTGTCTTAGTGACGAATAGATTACAGCAGGTGGGGCATTTGTAAATAAACACATAGAGGACGGACTTATTTATACATCCATAGTGTGGCATTTATTCAGGAATATGTTTGGGAAAAAAAAGAGATTTGATTAGACAAAGATAGGAGACAAAGATCCACTAAAGCAGCCAGGAATAAGGTAATAGAACATCTGCAATATGGACATGAAGAGCCCTCATGAACCCCTTTGGAAGTGATATAATGAAGCTGAAGCTGAAGCTGAAGGGTGCACGAGTGTTTCTCAAGTTCCATGTTGCACAAATCACCAAAAATAGCCGAGCAAAGATCACTTCAAGTGATATTACCACCTCAAGAGGCACTGAGCACCACTAGCTCTGAAACTGAGGAGAGAGATGTAAAAGGAGAGATGATGCTGAAGGACTGTAAGCAGCTAGCTGTGACCACATACTCTTTGATTAAATCTCGTGTGATGGTGTGTGAGAGCAAAATGCTGACACCGGTGTGAAGAACCAGCCAAAAATGACAAAGGACTGCCTTGCTCAAGAAGAATCAGAAATGTTTATTATGCACTTGCAAGAGTTCAGAGCCTCCTGAGTGACTGCTGAAATCCGTCTCTACCTCCCAGTTCTAAGTTACAGTCTTTATAGGTTTTGTCCTATGGAGTCTTCATCCATTGTCCCCTCCCCGGGGGCATGTCCGTAAAAGGAAAAGAAAAGAACTCCTCCTCTTCCTCAGATGGTCACCTTTGTCCCACATAACGTATCTGGCTTTGAATGTAGACGAGGAGATGTGACCGTGACAAAGACCTCATCGGCTCACAAGATACTCATGTTGTGTCTAGGCCTTTTGCTCTGGCATCAGGCAGGTTTCAGTGATTCAGTAATATTGTACTCAGTACGAAGGTCAGTAACATTAGAATGCATTTTTATACTGGAAATAAGTATTTTTCTTCATATAAATTCGCCAAAATCACCGCAGGATCAGCAGAGAAGAAACGTCAGTGAATAATGTTTAACTTCTTGCAGTCAGAAATAGAGAAGAGTAGGGTGAAGTGTCCTGTTTTTTAAAACCTGTGTCCAACATCCGGCTGGAATTTTAGAATCCTTCGGGATTTTGAGCCACTTAAACATTCGTCACGTTACGGGCATCTCTCATAATCTAAAAGTCCAGAACGGCCGTCGGCCCGAGATGCGCATTAAACATCTGCCCACTGTTTCACTTGATGAATGGATTAAAGACAGAGAATGAAGTTCACATTGGCGTGTTCAAGTATGACAAATGGACATTTAACTTGAATGAATGAATGAATGAATTAATATATCATGTTATTGCTTTTTTTTGCTTAACCCCACAAATGGCCAGTTTATTACTTTGAATACTTTGACTGTTTTACTGATCTGTGGTCAACATTTAATGATGTTAATGGCATGAGGCGGGTAAACTTGGACAGTGTTCAAGCCCTGCTGTTACACTTTTTAGTACTAAATACTAGAATTGTGCAGAAAAATGAATTTTCATGCCAAATAAAAGGTTCTTTAGAATTTGAAATAATTTACATAACCGTAAAACTGCACAGTCATAACATAAGCAGTTTCCTGTGGGATCAATAACAGTTTCTGATTGTGAAAACATTTAAGACATGCAGTGTAAAAGGTACTGGAGTGGAGATACATCCAGACGTTTTCGTGGTTGAGTCTGAGAGGTTCCTGATAAATCTGGTGTGTTTGATGAGCTTGTCTGTTTGCCTGCAGGTGGCACTCTGTAATCAGACTTTTTTATTGCAACAATTTTTTATTGCTTCCCCTTGACATTTCACCTTTTCTTTTCATCTTTGGATCAATTCGTATTTGCTCTCTTAATGTATTGGTTCATCTTCTATTGTGACTTTAACCAATTCAAACTGGCCTTCTTATTGACCCAGTAGATCATAACCATTCCCTCCACCATTCATTTACCATAATCTAACTCATTTAGAAAATAATTGAATTGACAGAAATTTTGCTCGTTTGACTGTGTACAAAGAACATCATATTAGAAATGAAACAGTGGCTCGGAGATTAGACTGATAAAATTTTAGCAGTAATGTGTATTTCCGTCCATGTTGGTGAACATTAAAGCAATCTCACAATCGCACATTTTACCCATTTCAGTAGAAGGTAAATAATTGGATTAATTAAAACAGGTGACATGACTGCCTGATCAGTCATACTATACAGATCTGCCTTGATGATGCTCTTTAGGATTTTCTGAAGGTGATAGGTTTGTATTCAAGTAGGGCACTGAGTGGTCAGGTGCACGACTATCTTAATTAAAGAAGAACTTCCCTAATTAATGAAGAACATGTGGGGGATGCTGGTGGCCTAGAATTTGAGAAATTGTCCATGTTATCAGAAGGTTGCTGGTTCGAATCCCAGAACTGCTAATTTCACCTCTGAAGTACCCTTCACCAAATATTGCTCCCTGACTGTGTTTGTGGCGGCCCACTGCTTTACTTGGTGAAAGGGGTTAAATACAGAGAAGGAATTTCACACTGTGGTGTGGTATGTTCACATATAACAACTTCACATTCACATTCCATGTTTCAATAGTTAGTTTAGCAACATGGACAGTTGGGCAATTGGGCAGATCTGAGAAATGTAAAAGCTGTTGCTTAGAGCATCTCACAAATACCTGGTCAGTACCTACCAAGTTCAGTGTGAAGTGTTCAGTATCTACCAAGAGTAAACCAAGGAAGGAGAAGTGGTGATCTACCACTTCTGGTGATCAAGACTCCCTGACAGGCACTGAGACAAAAGGCTAGTGTGTCCAACCTCACACATATTCTAATTTAGCACAAATTGCTGAAGAATTTAAAGGTATTATGATCATCAACTGTCAGGACACAATGCAGAACAGCCTGCTGTGTTTAGGGAGGTGTAACTGGAGACCGGTCAAAGTGTCCATGGGCACAGAGCAGGACCTTAGAGCAAAGATTTGCTTGGTATTATTATTTACACTCTCTTATATCATGTGGTCAACTGTTTGTGTGTGTGTATTATCAGGAGATAAAATGATATATGGATGCACTAGGGGTGGAGCCGAATACGAATATGGTATTCAGAAAGGCACAAATAACGTGTTTTTTACGAATACTGTATTCGGCACACATATTTGTATTTGGGAACGCCCCCAAACATCCACCCACCCCCGCCGCTGTCACACACTCGCGTGGTTGGGGCACTCGCTCTGCAATCAGAAAGTCATGGGTCGATCCCCCAGACTGTTAGGAACCTCTGAGGTACCCTGAGTAAGTACCGTTCCCACACACCGCTCCTGGGTACACTCCCTACACACTGCTCCCCAAACACTGTGCTCCACATGTCGCTCCCCGCAATCCATCCCCACACACTACTCTCCGGACATTGTTTTTGCGCTGCATTATGAATTTTACTCAAATACAAATACAAATAAAAATACAGTCCAAATGCACCCCGAGCCCCAATTACAGTGGCTTCCATAAGTTGAATTATGTGGCAAAATTGTTCAGGAATTGTTTAATAAACATGAGGTAAAAAGTCCCACTTTAAGCTGCAATTGGATGTTTACTCATTATTTACTGATTTTTTTGTTCTAGTATGAAAAAAAAAATGTGCTAGGTGTAAGACCCATGGTAACGAGAGGAAGATACAACAACAGAACCACCGAATTTTTGCATCTGTTACACTAACATAGAACACCGTTGTTGTATTGATGTTTGCATGCAACACATTGCCCGCAACTCAGCAAAGGAGCTTATCAATCATCAAAGTAGCAAGAGATGTGGTGAAAAAATCTCATAAAAATGGCTGTGGTGTTTTGACCCTCTTTTAAATGTGAAGCAGTATGAACTCTTTTATTGTACACTCGTGTTTTACTATAGGAAGTGTTTTACGTGTTCGTTACCTCAGCACCAAATCCCTTCAATACAACTTGTTTCACAACAAGCCCTGCTTGTCTGACAACAATCTGTAATGAAATAAAAAAATACGCTGTGAATGCATCTAAACAACCAAGTCAGACATCCATCATGCAATCTGAAGATTTTCGAGGCATTAACATTAGAAAGTTTCCAGATATTCTTTTGCTTTGGAATATATAAGCAGTGTCTAACGAGTGGCGGAGAGTTCTATAAGACTGGTATGTAATCATGAAAAAAATATGGAAAAGTAAAATTCTGCAAATTTGCCATCATCAAACATGCACAAACACACATACTGTATGGTCTGCTAAGGCCTGACTTGTGGTTTTCGAATTTCTGTGTGTGTGTGTGTGTGTGTGTGTGTCTCTGGTCTGTGTGTGCAAATGAGCAAGTAGATTTCTAGTGTGAGAAGCTTCCTGTAATAACCTCTGCAACCACAAACCAACAAGTAACTCTGTAGTTCTTCTTCTTCCTCTGCTGTGCCATGGCTGATGTTGGAAAGGTGATTTACACTGTGCTGGAATCAGTCATCGCTGTAGCATGCTGCCTGGGCAATGTGCTGGTGATCTGGGCCGTGTGGAACCGTGGGGCCCTCAGACAGCCCACCTTCTGCTTTATCGTGTCCCTCGCAGTGGCTGATTTCTTGGTGGGCGCTGTGGCCATTCCCCTGGCCGTGCTGGTGGACGGGCGTGTGGAGACGCCATTCCACGCCTGCCTCTTCATTAGCTGTCTGGTCATTGTGCTGACCCAGGCTTCCGTCCTCTCCTTACTGGCCATTGCTGTGGACCGATATCTGCGTGTCTACATCCCTCTCAGGTAGGAACATCCAGATCCACAGGTGTGTTCTGAAAATGTTCTGCTGTAGGTAAGCAATATATGTTATCAAAATATCTGTGATTTCATATTTATATCTACCTAAGCCTGCACTTTTTTAACCACAGGCTTAAGATAAATTCATCAGTCCCACAGTTTGGACATTTGCTAAATGGAGATGGATTTGAACCCACAACCCTGTACCTCAGGGGTATTTAATTAAAAGTCACCGAGTTCCAGTTATTACATTTCATCCCAGGAGAAGGTCCGAAATGATGTCCATCTTGTGTCTTATAGCCTTCCCCTATGTCCACATTTTCACATAGTTTACTCAAAATGCATTGATGTGACACATTATAATGCAAACAGTTACTTATAACTGCGGAAATACCTTTAATGGAACATTTAAAACTGAGAACATGGGAGTTTTTAAGTTGCCAAAAAGTGGTTGCAGCTCATAACAAGTGACTGTAATCACTTTTTGGCACCTTGAAAACCACATATTATCATTTTTAATGTTCATTTTCAAGATATTTTAGCAGTTATAAGGGTCTGTTAGCAGTTTAATGTGTCAAATATAGTGCTCCTGAATGATATCAAGCAAGTTAATCTGGGCGCTGCAGCTTTAAGAAGCGGAGCGCTCTCCTGCTGACGGCAATCAAGTTCTGGCAGACGATCACTTTTTGGCACAACACCGGCTCCTCTTTGGGGGCGGAGCCAGAAGAGACGTCTCTCTGAAATAAGACGAACTTTCCATCACTAGTAAAATAACGAGTGAAGCGGTTGTTGTTTCAACTGGAGCAGCAGCGCCCCCTGTCTACAGCCACGACCGTCCTAAAAAATGTTCCATGAAAATTACTCAATCTCGTGAATTTACCAGACTAGTCACGGGTCCGGACAGAACATTCACTCAGTCCGGATCCGGACCGCGGTCCGCCATTTGGTGATGCCTGCTGTACCTCATAGTGCAAATCATGAATCAGTAGACCACTCAGGGGGGAAAACAATCACTTGCATTGGCCAGGAAGAGTAAGGGGTCGATTTAAAGGGCAGGTTTCTCTCTTGACTGGCCAGCGAAGAAAAATGCTGTAGTAAAATGCTGAAAAAATGGTAGCTAGATGGGGAGATGAGTCTGGATATAATTGACCAGCTCTGACCTAAATTCATTTCTGTTGTATAAAAACAGGACTGGGCAGATCTGTTTACCAAATTTACCACACTGAGAAGTAAAACGTTTCAGCACACTGCCACAGTAATGAAAGATGTTTAAGAACCATTTACATTGCTCCAATGATGATGTGCAGAGGAAGATGTATATCTTTTTTGTATATGTATGCTACTTGTTTATAGCTAATTTGCAAGCCACTGAGAATGGCAGTAATAACAACAACAATGTAGATTCATTCTGTATCTATGGTTGACCCACCCCCGTCTGGTTATCAAGCCTCATTTCTAAAGAACCGAAACTCTGAAGAACTATCCATTTCAGCTTTTATTAAAGAGAGGTGTGAGCACGAAGAATCAGTGTTTAAAGAGCCTCCATGTCACATTGAGAATCTTAGAATAAATCTGTAAAGCTTTTGACACCTTTTTTGAAAGAGCAGCATTTGTGAAGCAGTGGTTAGAGGGAGGAGTATATACAGTACACTACAAAACCAAACCCCTTAATTTTACCCCTTAAAATAACCTTAATTTTTACCTTAATTTCCTTAAATAATTGAGCCTCCTGAAGAAAATGCCATATGTTTAGGATTAAGGGGTTTCACACTCACACCTTAAATCATATTTAAGGTAAAATTAAGGGAAAGGTTTACAAATTAATGGCCACTTAATTCAAATAAAGGTATTTTCAGGGGTAAATTAAGGTAGAGTTAAGCATATTTAAGTACATTGTGTTTCATAGTGGGGCCCTGCATTTTTATGACTTCCTCTCACAGAAATGGGATGATTTGATAGCCTATGATAACAACACAGAAAATAAATCAAGTGTCAATAATATGTAAAGTCAGTATCTGTAATATACATATTAAGTTGAATTTAAAACACATTTTGTGTATAATCGAGCAATTCGTTCTCTTCCAAAATTTCTCTAGTAAGCCTGTATAGGGGAGAATTCCAGTCCAGGCTAAGCCTGTCCACGCCCCTCTTGATACCAGGCCAAAGTTGAGCTGTTTAGTCAGGGAACTTACAAAAGGCTATACAGAGATGTTTCCTTTTTCCTGAACGTTTTGCATTGTTATTTTACTTCTGGCTAAAGTGCTAAAGCAGAAATGATGTTCCTGTATTTTGCCACTGTTTCTGTCCTCTACAGTAAAGGTCCTTTCCAGGAATGAAGCCTCTATACACGGAATTCACATGCAAACTAAGAACTAGAAGGATTTGCATTACGCTGGAAATGTGTCGAGACTTTTTTGCGCACTATATGTTTTCCCCTCATATAATCTCTCATCAGTTTGGGCTGAAATAAAACCCTGATAAATCTGTCTAGTAATAGTAAACTGTGCCAACTTGTGGTACAGTGACAATATTCCAGCACAAATACTAGGAGAGACATCAGTTCATGGATGCCCTCCCTGGCATGTAAACATCTGTGTTTGAGTTCCATCTGTGACTTCATCAAACTGGCATCACAGGTGTGAATCGACTAAATTCAAATCCAGAGGAATGCGGCCACCACTGAACACCAAAATATTGTGAAGATTATACAAGTCATAGTCCAATACTTGGTTACTTGCAATAAGCCAATCATATATGTCTGGCCTAGTGGTTAGGGAGTTGCCCCTGTGATCAGAAGGTTGTGGGTTCAAATCCCAGGACTGCCAAAGGCACCAGTCAGATATATTTGAACAAGAACGTGAGTAAAAGTGTCTTTTTATTAATTTATGAGATTATGGTTTGGGTCCATTAAACAACCAAAACAACACCAAGAGACAAACCTACAATAGAACCAATGCCTTTATACAAGACAGTTGTTTTGACTTGATGCCTTTAAACTTCATATTTGATGGTTTTCCTGTTCTAATATACTGCATAAATATTATAATTCAAACATTTGTTTAGATGTGTAGCATCAAACGCACTAAATGGTGAATTAAATCCATGTTTTGTTTCAGGTACAAAGGGAAAGTCAAAGCCGTGCACTCGTGGGCCATAGTGGCAGCATGTTGGGTAACTGCTGCTGGACTCGGTTTCGTCCCATTGTTTGGATGGAACAACTGTGAATCTCCATCGTGTGCAAACTCCGCCATCACTTGCAGATTTATAACTGTCGTTTCCATGTCTTACTTGGTCTATTTCAATTTCCTCACCTGCCTTCTCCCCCCATTGGTTATAATGACTGTCCTGTATTGCTACATCTTCTGCACTATATCTCAGCAGCTGAGAGGAGGTGTTGTCAGGGCCATCAAGACCAACGCATATTACATTAAAGAGCAGAAGCTGGCCGCCTCACTGGCCCTGGTTCTGGCTCTGTTCGCAGCCTGCTGGTTGCCATTGCACATGATGAACATCATCAGCTTTTACGAACAGAGTGATTATGTTCCTCATGCTGCTGTGTATGTTGGCATTCTCCTCTCTCATGCGAACTCAGCGGTGAATCCTGTTGTGTATGCTTTCAAGATACCAAAGATAAGGGCAGCGTACAAAGAAGCTGCAAAGAAAGCCCTCCTGTTTTGGAAAGAACAGGCTGTGGATCAGGGCAGCCAGACTGGAGAGAATAACACCAGCAACAACACCATCAGCACTGCCAAAAATATGATAGTTCCTCCATTATTTACACTGTGAGCACTCACGGTTTAATCAGGAGGGCAAAAACCTCACGGGGAATTCATCAAGTGTGTAACTAGGGGTGTGCAAAGCAGCCGCTATTTGTATCTGTATTATTATTTGTTGGAAGGGGAAATGTATTTGTATTCTTATTTGTATTTGTATTCAAGTAAAAGTCAGCTCGGAAACTCAGACCCGCCCCCCCCCAACCGAATCTACTCCTGAATCCGAGCATGTGATGGGAAGGGGGGGGGTTCCCAAATACAATTTTTTAAAAAGTATTTGTCCGAACATCATATTTGTAAAAACTTATTATTTGTGCCTTCCCGAATACCATATTTGGTTTCGGCTCCACCCCATCTGTAACATTTGTAAGCATGATGGAGAATGAACTGGATTGAAAATCACAGGTTTGCCTTGAAAAGAGGCTGGAGACTCTATAAGAGCAACATAATTCCTCAAAAGACAAACAAAACTGAACTTGATGATGTCAGGGTCCTTTATTTTTTACCTAATTATATTTTTGGCAAAGCTAATGTCTGCTTATGGGGATGAAATTTTAGCAGTCTGTGAATGTCGCTAATTCTGGTTGAGAACACCACAATACACCAATACGTTTGTAAACGTGTAAATATCCTGATACATTTGTCCATATAATGTATTTATATTTAACGTTCATCATAACTACAGTTTGTAGAGTTAATCCATTTCTCACAGTTTCTTTACAATAAATTTTACACCAAAAACCCCAGAAAGTAAATTACAGAGAATATCTATTACACAACTGACGCGGTTGTCACTTTTGCCTATTACACGGATGTTCTTTTGATGCAAACATTTTTTCAGACTTAATACTTATTATTAGTATTATCCATGTCGATTTATGCTCAAAGTTCCAATGGCATCTACTGCAGCCAAGAAAACCGGGGTAGAAGTAAACAGGAACAGCATCTTCTCCCTGACAGAGCACTGAGACACTGCTCATTGTTTTGAAAAATATATGTTTTAGTGCAGGATGCATTAATTCAGTCAATAAATATTAAGTTATGCCACTCTCTCTGGCCAGTGTTTGAGTTAATTGATTTTTTGGCAGTGGGCCAGGTGGAGGTGAGCTCTGCAGATAAAACAGCTGGAGAATGTTAAAGTGGGCCCAGGGGGTCGGTGGAGTGTGTGGCCTGTCTGTGTAAGATGAGCTTCGGCCATTACCACCATATCAGTTATTGGATTGCATGTGGGATCTCTTGAGGTTTGCGGCACCGTTGACCCTTAGTGAGACAAAATAGAACTTCTACTGTTTGTTTTCTGCCTTTTGCACATTTTAAAATGACATTTCACCCTAAAATGAAAATCTGATGTTTATTTGCTTACCCCCAGGGCATCCAAGTCGAAGGTGACATTTTTTCCTCA
>JBBKCR010000101.1:20687715-20704388 GCA_037577295.1 Ladigesia roloffi
AGATAGATAGATAGATAGATAGATAGATAGATAGATAGATAGATAGATAGATAGATAGATAGATAGATTGATAGATACAGTACATGATATGAAAGTGAAATAGTTCTAAATCATTCATTTAAGACGGATCATTTTCCAGGAATAAAAATTGTTCTTAATTTGTTGGTGCTCAGATTTGTATTTTGAAATGATCGGTTTGGTGTGAGCTTTTATTTTGGAGTGCAGTCCCGTTCGGAAAGCCCGTCCCTGGTGATGATGTCAGTATTGTTGATGTTCTGGCTGATCCGGGCGGATGTAGAGACAGACTGTTAGGATCTGGGTGATTGTCTTTATATGAAGGTCCGTCAGGTCCGAGTCAGATGTCAGGAAAGCTTCAGGTAAAAAGTAATCTTTATAACCTGTCAGGCCCGGTTTCTGTCCTGGATCTCTTGGAACTCAGCTAAGTTAGCTAACAGCTAACAACGAGTGGATTATTGGATTGGCTGTTTAAGGTAACGTAATGTGTATGTATATTTTAAAGTAATGTACTGTGTTTGTACTTATACACTTACACTGTATGTATGGATGAATAGATACATAGTTCTCTCATGACGTGTCTTACACCATATGGACAATTCATGTGGCCTCTTACTTCCAATTAAGGACAATGTTATTGCTTCATCAGAACCAGGCATTTTGGACAACGCCAATCTTTCGACTTTGTGGACACAGTTTTGGGAAGAACCTGTTCTATTCCAGCATGACTGTATTCCAGTGCTCAAAGCAAGGTCCACAAAGACATGGCTGAATGAGTTCACGAACTTGACTGGCCCGCAAATATCCCTGATTTCAACCCCATACAGCACCTTTGGCATGAATAGGAACGGGGTCTGCGAGCCAGATCTTCGCCCAACAACAGTCTCCGAACTCATACAGGCTCTACAGATTGAATGGGCAAGCCTTAATTTTAGTGATTAATGTTACTGTAGGTGTTACTGACAGGCATCCCACTGCTTATGTCCATATAGTGTAAAAAAATATATAGTAACATGACCTGTGTAACAGTGCTACATCTGTAGCTTTGTTTTATGAGAAGTCAGTAAGTAGTTATATGTTCAGTTGTCCAGTGAAATTAATAAATTAATTGATTTAACAGTTTTAATGAAATGACAGGGGAATAATTATTAGTCACAATTACCCAAGGAGGCTAAACTGAAGTAACTAGGAAACAATTAACTCTCGGGTGGGACAAGATTAGGGGGACGATGTCAATGGTGTTTTCAAAACATCAGTGAATGGGTCAAACAACTATAAAGCTTATTTAAATTTTCATAATTATGTCCGGTCCAATAGCATGTTCAGTACCTGATGTTTATATTCAAGGGTGCTGGTTCTTTTTCTGTGTATTTCTTCAGGAATAAAGTAACATTTTATCTTTGTGTCTGTTTTGCCCCTCTGCTTTATTTTAGTTTCCGGGTTGGATGAGAGAGTAAAATCACACAGTCCTGTTCTCCTGGGGGTTTAGGTATTCACTGCCCTTCTGTGGTTCAGAGATGGGAAGCCATTTCCGCAGCTACATCTGGGATCCAGTCCTCATTGTTTCCCAAATTATCCTCATGCAGTGCATCTACTACAGTTTCTTGGGTCTTTGGCTGGCAGGTGTGGACGGTCTTGTGCAGACTAACAGATCTCTTGATCAGATTTTTAGTTATGAGGTAAGTTTCTCAAGCCCAAAATTGCAAGACTCTGGCATCAATGTGTGGCATGCAAAATTAAGCTTTATTTTTTTTCTGAATTATGTTTAGCTTTCTGAGATATGTTTAGCTATGGAAAGCTATATTTACTTAACCATGTAGAACAACAGGAAGACAAGCTTTTCTATGAT
This sequence comes from Ladigesia roloffi, assembly GCA_037577295.1. Classification (NCBI taxonomy): domain Eukaryota; kingdom Metazoa; phylum Chordata; class Actinopteri; order Characiformes; family Alestidae; genus Ladigesia; species Ladigesia roloffi. Next base: position 20,689,580 of record JBBKCR010000101.1, read on the forward strand.
GTTTTTGTTTGTATTATACATATTTAGCTTAAGAAAACTTCATCAGTACCACAGAGCACTTCTCTTGCACGAGATTAATCAAGAGCATTTTGATCAGGTTTGTTTTTTTTTTCATTTTTTCTGTGTTTCTTTTTGAAGGTTCTTGGTTTTTCCACCACCCTAGGAAGGCTCTCTATGATTGCATTTATTCTAAACTCCCTTACGTGGTAAGTGCCATCTATTTTAAGCTGTATGTCGTTCTTCAGTTATTTCCGCATAACTCTTTTCTCTCAATGGATCTAAGGACAAGCACATTGGCTTCAGTGATTTTAGATTTGCAGGTGTCATTCAATATCTACCCAATCCAATCCAACTTTATTTATATAGCACATGTTAACAACTAAGACAGTTTCCAAAGGGCTGCACAAAAGGATAAAAATAAGATGCTACATACTTAATTTAGCATCACTGGTCGTCATAACAACCAAAGTAAAAGTAACTAAGAACACAAAACAATAAAACTAATAAGAACAAATCAGAATGTTGTTATAAGATTACATTTCTCACCTTGTAAAGATTAATTATAAAGCCATCTATATACAGAAACATAAGCCAGTGTGTTGTGTGCAAACTGCTTGATTGATAACATTGTTGCACTAATCTAATCATCTTTATCTCTGGGTCTTCCTCAGTGCGTTGGGTTTGTGGTTTTTCATCCGACGGGGGAAGCAGTGCTTGGACTTCACGGTTACAGTTCATTTCTTCCACATGATTGGATGCTGGATCTATAATTCTCACCTCCCAGCAGCCCTGTCTTGGTGGCTGGTTAACATGGCCTGTATAGCCCTGATGGCGGTCATTGGCGAGTACCTGTGCATGCGGACAGAGCTCAGGGCCATTCCTGTGAACAGTGGACCCAAGTCTAACCTGTGAGAGCCTTTATTCAGCCGGACTATCAAACGTTCAGATCCTCAGAACATGGATAAGCTGATGGATGTGATGAAATTGCTTGATGTGATCTTATTGCAGTGTTAACTTCTGCTTCCGTGGTGAAAGTGGAGTCAAAATGGATCTTAGCATGGACAGAACGTGCACATTTCTTCACTGTGTTTTTTTTTTCCATAGCCCTGAAATAATTTCCCCTTATTGGACATTTTACGTGCATCTTCGAGACAAGGGCTCAAGCTGGAGGAGTTGTTAAGAGTCTCAGAACCAGGCTGATTCAGAACTGAATACCTCAGTGGCAGCACTTTTTGACTGATTTCCAAGGAAGGTTCTAAGCATTTTAGGTTGTGATTGAATGGACAATGAAGACTAAAGCTCATTTTAAGTGATCAAAAGGAATAAATGAATGCAACGTATCATTCTTCTGAGTTAAAAAAGTCTGCTTTTCTGCCGTCTTCTCGTTGAGATGGCGTGTTCTTTCTAACAACTATTAACAACTAAATTACGGAGTTACTTTTGTGTCCAAAGGAATTATATTTTAGAGTGCTGACTATTTTAAGAACCTCAGATCCATGAGCATCTGTTCCTTACCTTATACGATTTCCAAGCAACATTTCCAAATTCTCATTCACATGTTTGGTTCATCGTTATGTTGTACTTTGATGTTTTATTTCACATGTTTTATTTAGACAACCTGAAACTGCAGCTCCATTTGTACACCGACTTAAACAAACTAAAGGAACAGTTCCATGATAGTCAGATCAATTTCCCACCTTCCGCAGATGTCCTGTCTGGAGAATTTTTTATTTTTCCATTTTTTATTTTTCAAATTTTAAAATTTTCAGTTTAACACCGCAGGCTAATGTTATCAACAAATAATAAAGGGCAGTAGTCACCAATTTATTTTCTTTCAAAAAGCATTCACCTCTTAATTAAAGTGACACAGGCTTGTAAATGTGGTTTAGGACATATTATGACTTACTGCAAGATGTTAAAAGTTTTCAGAACCACCACTTTAAATAACGCTAGGACTACTGTTCACAAAGCTGTTGTAAGGGGGCCTGATCTAGGATCATATTTTTCTGCATTTATGAGGGTCATTACTTTATAGATGTTTAAAATGGTCTGTATTGTTTAGGTACATGTCACAAATTCTCACAGTTAGTCCCAAACCTAATCTATAAAGCTGCGCCACCTTAAAAAGTGATGGTTGTGGTTTGAGCAGATTGAGATTTGAGGGATTACTGAAGATATATGGGTGACTATTGGCTTGTTTCAACTGAAGTAGTAAAATAGGTATTGACTGGTCCATTACATCTGCAGTAAACGTAAAGTTGTGTTATCCTTTTTCTCCGAGTTGTCCCTGTAACTAGTGCAAAGCCAGTGTTGCAGCCCAGTATTATGTTCTCTCTGATGTATCCCCTCAATAAAGGTCCATAGAGATATCAAGATGTTTCTGTCTGTACTCTGGAGCTGGCAATGCAATTAGCCAGTTAGAAAACTGATTATTTCATTCATGTCTGATTCCTTTTGACAGAAAATGATCCCCAAAGGAAAATTAATGCAGATTTTCTCAGCACAGGTTTTACTCATAATAATGTCAGCATAAAGGATAAAGTGCTGCAGTCAGATCTTAATAGCTCGATTTTCAGTTTTATTCTGTTTTTCATTGTGTGTAGGTCTGGTCTTTTTAAATAGGAAACCAAATAAGTCATTTTGTGCTTTTAACAATAATGACTTTGTTTCGTATCTTGGATGATGGAATCCTTAGGCTACCATTAGTGTTTTACATGGCTTCATACGTCTAAATATTTCACCACACAGACGGATAAAGAATGGATTTGATGGATAAAGTTTAAAGCTTGTCATGTCCTCTAGCAGCTCCACATATATCGCACTCTGAATTTCTGTGGTATTCGGTTTACTGATCTACAAACGGTTGTAATATTTTGAGTTGTTTGCCTGAGTGTAAATAAATTTGCAGTTTCCAACCGCAAGTAAATGTGTTTCTCCATCCAAACCAGAATCTGACCTATAACTGGGAAATATCTGAGAACTCAGAAATAGAACTGGGAAATATCTGGGATATCAAAACTAGAGCTGGAAATATCTGGCAAATATATCCGTGCTGAACAAATCTGGACATATGTGTGTTGTTCTAGAATTTGTACTTTCTAATTAACATTGAATGACTGTATTTTCCTTTTGTGTGTGTTTTTATTCAAATAGGCTCAGCGAAACTCAGCAAAAGCAATTTAGCTAGACTCGCCATTTAAGGTACTGACATGAACTGGTTTAATATTTTTATCTCAGCTAAGCTATAATAAGAAAAGTGTGTTCCTGTGTTTAATGAATAGGATTTTTTAAAAACATTGGCAGGAATACATTTAGTGTATTCCCTTTTGGACAACATCTTAGAAGACTTCTCACAAGATTCTGGACTGTTGTTGTGGGAATTTGTGTCCATTCTGTGGATCATTTATGAGTTGGGCTCCAATCTTAAATGAGAAGGCCTGATGCAGAATCTCCATTCCAGTTCATCCCAAAAGCATTGGATGGTGTTGAGGTCAGGGCTCTGTGTGGCCAATCAATTTCTTCCACACTGAACTCATTCAGCCATGTCTTTTTAGAGCTTGATTTGTGCACTGGAACACAGTCATGCTATAATAGAAAAGGTTCTTCACAAAGTTGAAAGCATGATGATGCCCAAAATGTCTTTGTCTGCTGAAGTATTAAGATTGGCCTTCACTGGAAGTAAGGGGCCTTGCCCAAACCCTGAAATGCAGGTGTGTCCCAATACTTTTGACCATATAGCCTATATCTGACTCCGCCAGTCCACCACGTGGCGCTCGCGTGTCTCTTGTTTAGACTCGCGCAGAGCACCGGGTGAGTTTCCCTCTGAGCCAGGCTGTGTTCACAGTGAAGATGCCTAAGTAAGTATTGTTATAAAAATAACCACAAATTGTTGGAAAGTGTGTCTTTTTGAAATACCATAGTATAAATCGTATATTTTACATCACACTATTTGTAAATAGTATTTAAATCGTTAACAATCTGGGTCGTAGCTTGGTTAGTGTTGCTCTCATTGTTGTGCTAGCGGTGTTAGCATTTATATCAGCTTAATTTTGTCCCTTTTAACCAGTTTCTGTGTGTTTTGTCTTCGGCATTTTTACAGTAAGCCGGCATCAAACTAACAAACTGTCAGATTAATGCACGTACAAATGGTAAAAATTAACCTACAGTCCATATCTGATTCATGTTAGCGCGATTGCTAGCTAGCAGTCTTTGCTATATTGTGAATGATTCGACCTTTATGGTCCGGCTCTTATGACTCGGCTCTTATGAGCCAACTATTGAGGTGGGTCGAAATTCTATGATCTTACTCTGGGGGTACCAGTTCCTTAAAGTGGATGAGACAGCGCCCGTTCCCGAGCCTTTCTTTATTTATAATAACTTGAATAGATACATTCTATTTTCTGTAATTCACGTATTGAATTTTACCGTGACCATAGTAGCTTTACAACTGACACCCATGTGTACATTGTATTATCAGTGTTTCTGGGAAAACACTAACGGTCGTTATATAAATTATTTATACTCTTCAAATAGTCTGTATTCCAAAGTAGTTGCTCTTCATTAACTAATGAAGATTCGTTTGAAACCACAATAGAGTGGTTCTGGTTGATGAGCTGGGCTACAGGATCGGGAATTCTCATCACTAATGTCTCCAGGTTCTTACCCTGAATCTTCTTGTGTCTTGCATGCCACCTTAAATGGTGCAAGTAACAGCAGCCTCATTTAAGGTGGAATGGAAATTTTAAGTAAGATTCTAGCTTCTGCTTCCAAACTTGACTTGACTTATGACTATAATTATATTTATTCATGTATAGTATTTATATCCACCTCTCTTACGCACCACATTGTACTTTCAGAGTTTTCTCTGGAGAGTTTTACTGACTTATATTTTCAGTGTTCTTGTCGTTGTGTGTCTGTGCAGTAGTTGCGAAAACAAATCTCTCTGGGATCAATAAGGTTTTCTAAATCTAATTTCCTCTCTTTCAGGTTTTACTGTGATTACTGTGACACATACTTAACACATGACTCGGTATGTATTGGTGGTTTTTATATGGGTCTCATGAAGAAAAATTTATTTATTTTGAAAAAATGTCTGACGTGTTTGGATCTTTTCTTGGCAGCCGTCAGTAAGGAAGACTCACTGCAGTGGACGAAAACACAAAGAAAATGTTAAAGACTATTATCAGAAATGGATGGAGGAGCAGGCACAGAGCCTTATAGACAAAACAAGTGAGTACTTTTTCCTTATTTTAATGGTTAATAATCACAGGTAGTCATTTCAGTGTATTGCAAATGAAAAATATTTTTCTTTTTTTTGTTTAGGTTTAATTATCAGTCTTGGTCTTTTAACTGAAAATTGAACCTGAATGTTGTGCAAATGTGCATTTTATCACTTGTTTTTATTTGTGTCCAAGCTATTGTGCAGTAACTATACAGTCTAATATTGAACTGATCAGAATGTCCTCTGTGTTACGGTCTGGTACGCATAGAATCACATTCTGAATATTTTCTTGACCATTCTAGCGGCGGCGTTCCAGCAGGGTAAAATCCCCCCCACACCATTCCCTGGTGCTCCTCCACCGGGTGGATCCCTCCTGCCGCATCCCAACATAAGTAAGATCTGAAACTTTTTAAAATGTCGTTTTAATGCTGATTATATGGTGGTAAACATTACGTTCACTTTATCACTTACCCATCAAAACCTTCACTTTCATTTTAGATATGGAAACATATTGTGAAAACTGTATCCAATGGAAGTGTCAGCTAAGCATCATAAGGAATTGATTTGACATCAGATCAACATATTTTAGGCAGTTTGAAAGAATATCATGTACCTGAGAAAGTTTGTAATAAAGTCAAAATTGACATTGGTGCTGTCTGTATGGGGTCTTTCAACTACTTTTATAATAAGATTAGCTTTTAAAGCACAGAAGCCATCTTTTTCAGTAAATGGCCATTTTTTCCATGTATGGCACATGATCTTTTCCATACATAAATAAGCTAAAAGCAGTAGGCACAGAACTATAACTGCATGACAACCCCAGGTGATGCAGGATTTTATTTTGTTATTAATTCATAAACTCATATCAACTGTAGTGATGATTTGCATGATATACTACTTGTAGAAATGTGCAGCAGTTTTGCTCATCACTGACACTGAGCTTTCCCTTATAGGTGGACCTCCTCGGCCAGGCATGCTACCAGCCCCTCCAATGGGTGGTCCTCCGATGATGCCCATGATGGGCCCTCCTCCACATGGCATGATGCCTGGTGGTCCAGGTAGGCTGATAGTGTTTTTTGTTTTCAAGAGTAAAGCTAAAATTGTGTGTGTGAATAGTGACCAGAATGAATCTCTTCTCTGCAGGACCAGGTATGCGGCCCCCTATGGGTGGGCACATGCAGATGATGCCTGGCCCCCACATGATGCGGCCTCCCGCTCGCCCAATGATGCTGTCTGTTAGACCAGGAATGGCCCGGCCGGATCGATAGTGAGAACTTTTGTGCCAAGATCAACCTCTTTTCTCAAACAAAGACTACATCAAAAAGTCCATTTGCTTTAGGTGGTTTCTGCAGCAGTTTGGCCACTTTCAAAATTTTTTTAAGGATTTTTGTTTTTTTTGTAAAGTGTCCAGATTACTTCATCCAATTGGTTCACCAGTTAGGATACAAAAGATAAAATGGAGTAAGTATTTTTTGCAAGCCTAGGTGGGTTGCTTGTTTTTATGTTTTTTTTCCCCCCATCCATCTACACATAGTTGTTTCTGTGACTGCTTAAAGTTGTATGATTCAACTCTCCAATAAAGTTTTGTAATATTGAAGTGTGATGTGTGCAAGAATCATAAATGGCTAAACGGGCAACAAAGGAAAATGTCCTTAAATTTTATTAGGTCTGTGACATTGAGATTGATGTGTCTTATCAACTAACTGAAAGAATTGTTACATGACATGGACATTTTTGGGGAGGGACGCATAAATTAGGAATCTTTTTTTTTAAACATAGCCCCCAAAACATACCTAGACTTCAGCAGGAAAATTATTTTTTTCTTAATAAAGTCTTTAGCATGAAGTCTTTCTTAACGTCACACCCAAACACTCAGTGCAAACAAACAATACATCTCAGGCTTTGAAAGGGAGTCGTGTTAACATGTAAATGCGACTGGCATAGTAACAGTGTAAGTGATTATGAAGAGAAGGGTCTCTTTTTTTCTTTTTTGGTTTAGTGAAATGCTCCCGTTAAGTATAAATAACACAATTTCGCTATAGTGAAAGCTATCAATGTGCTGCTTTCCTGCCCTTTCACAGTGAGTGTTTCAGCAAAATTCATTATTTCCTTATTTTCTAAATGCAAATGAAGTGTTTAAGTTTGATCTACATTAGAGACCTTGTTTTTGCTGAACTTTTTCTCTGATTCAGTTGTTCTTTTTCAGGCATACTCTTAGAACTGGCTCTGCCTTTAAGGTCCCGAAAGCCATCAAAGCGATACTAAAAGCAGCCCTTTAGTGTCATTATTGTAAAAGTGAGGCGAATCTACCTTTAGTGCATTTTTTACTTGTATAAATGTGGTGTCAGTCTTCATATCCTTTTGTCTGGGAGTTTCACGTGTCTAAAGTAACCCCAGGTTAAAGGGCAAGGGGGCCTAAAATGGTAAAATTGTCCACACAGTGCTCAATACTAGGATGCTACTCCAGTTTTTCACAGTTTACCACAAAATTCAAAGTCACCATTCTCTTGAAGACTCTCTTTTCTCACCCTCCTTGTTCTCATTAAATAGTCAAGTACATAGTGAGTATTTAAACATATAAAAGACTAGCATGCTGTGGCTGTGTAACAGTTGACATGATGGGCACAGGCCCATCTCACAAAGCAATTCCACTATATGGTGACCTTGTCTAAGCTCAGAAGCAGGAGAAACCGCAGTTAACTGGATTCTTCTCCGCATGCCACAACTCTATGCCACCGTATGTTTGACATCTCACACTCACTCGCATCGTTTCACCTGATTCCCCTTCTATTCACACCTTGGTGTCCGGAAACTTGAAAGGCGGAGTCAGCTACACAGGAAGAAACGTTTGATTTCAGCAAGGAGAAATTCGTTTTCGTCTTCTTTTTTTAAAAAAAGTGAATTTAGCTGTACGGTAACGTTTGAAAATACAAAAATTGCAAAACAACATTACAAATACTGCTTATATGAACACAGTGTCAAGCAAGACAAAGAAAGCTGACAGGAAGTACGATGCGATGGCGCGATCTGAGATGGACGGTGGTGGTCAGTGGGAGCTGGATTTTATGAAGTGAGAGCAAACAAACGAGAGGCTGATGGCGAATGACGGCGCGTGGATGTGATGGTCAAGGAGGCTGAAGGTGTGCAACATGGCCACAGAGGAACCAGCACGGTTTTAACAGTCGACCTCAGGAACAGACACAGGTGGTGCAACTTGAGCGTGAACGACAGCCCATCGTACACAGAACATTCACAGCAAGGAACATACAACAAAAGTATGACCAGAAACCTGAAATATATCAAAACTCTGATTGTTTAGAGGGCAATTGGTCCTAAAGCAAGCAACCGCTGAAGCACAGCTTATCAAATAAAATGCAGAAGTGAATATGGAAGGTAAAACAACCCCACCCCCCACCCCCGGTAGCCCATCCTTCAGGAGCTACTCCAAAGAATCGAAGAGCTGATTTGATATTTCGTTCAACAGGAAGGCGAGCACGAGTCAGAATATGCAGCGTGCTGATAAGAGCCTCCCCATTGTGTTTGGAATGTGTTCCTCTCGATCCCCTCCTGCTACAGTTCCAATTTCCTCATTACTGAATCCATGATTGGATACTTTTAACAAGAAAGTAAGCCTAAACAATTGCGCTTACTTTGAATTCCAGCTGCCTTCATCTCCAACAGAAAGCCCGTCTTGTCAAAATTTCTGATCGAGGTAAGCAGGTCATACTTACAGAACAAACCAGCAATCAAAACGAGCTCGGACAGAAATACACAAATACTGTATTTACTAAGTGATGTTACAATGTAAGAATACAAATACAAAAAAAAACTGCTCACGATTTCACTGGGAACTCTTCAGGAAATTAACCGTGGTTAATCCAAAAGTCATGCTGCAATTTACCACACTTAATCATAGCCCTGGTGATGCTACATATATGCTAACGTAAGGAAGAGATAGAAAAAAAAAACAAAACAAAACAAGGGTGATCAATGCAGCCAACAACACTGTGATGATTTTTCATGTTAAAATTTACAGGAACGTGACAGTGGAGAATCTGGCCTTGGACGTTCAGTGCCGTTTTTTGGGGGGCTGAACGCTTGTTAAGCCTGCACCCTGTTTCCGTCTTTACTCTTTATTGCGTTTCAAATCCCAGGCTACACTTTTTTTTGTGCAAAAACTGGAATAGGTGCTCTTCAGGGGTCCTCACAGCTGCAGACGCCTGGCAAGACAGAGGAAGCACTGGGTGTAAATGAGGAGTACAGAACAGCGCACTGGTGTAGAAAAATAATAGCTACAGGAATGTGGGTCAAGCTAGAAAGAATCGACGGGAGGGAGGGATATAGTGCTTGGGGGCCAGAGAGCGACATGGAATTCATTGTACATCGCATCTAGAAATGGTAATGAATGGGCAGTAATGTTCAACACTGGTCATGACAGTATTGCTGTGCCGATCTGAAGAAAAAAATAAAACATTTTCGTCGCCAACAGTGTCTCATGTCAGCCAAAAAGGACGGAGGGGAGATAATAAAGTTTCTGATCTACATGAAAAGACTTGATAAATAGCTACACTTCAGTTTGTGCTCAGAGGCTTCGCGGTGGCAAAACCCACTGATATGCGAGGTTGGACCGTAAACATTCAGCATTGTGGTTTCAAACGAAATAAAGAAGAAGAAATCGAGCTAAACCGCTCAGAGGCGATTGCGCAGGCCGTCAGATCGAGACGGGAGAATTCGAGGAGGGCACCTGGAGGGCAGGGTCCAGGAATTCCAGCACCCAGTTCAACATGGAGAAGAGGACGTGGAAGTTCAGGGCTACACAGGCGAGGGCTTGTGGGGAGGGGGAGGCTGCGCGGGAGGGGTTGAGTGCCGGGAGCAGATCTTGCCCTGAGGGAGGCTACAAATCACAGTGAGAAGGCACAGGGCAATAAAGTTTTCTCAGGGGGCAAGAGGGAGGTCGAGTTGGAAAGAGGGTGCGGCAGGGGTTTAGGGCTGTACCCCCACTTCAGAATATGGTGGTCTCGTACTTGGCGCTGCTGGGCGGCCTCGAAGACTCGCGGGGGTCGAAGAGCCAGCTGGTGCTGCCCAGGGACTGCGCATCCGTCTCCTGCTCTGCGTGGTCCATCTGCCGGGGAGGGAGGAGGGGGAGGGGGGCGTGAGACCGCTGGACTGGATGCCAGCCAACGCATCGCCCACCTCGCGTGCCACAGCATGGACACGGTGTAGGAGAACAGAAATCACCTTTAAAATCACAAACCTGATTCTAGTCTGGCCGGCTTTGTTGAGCTACGGCAGTGAGATTCTGCTCATTTCACCGCTTCATCCAAGATGAAGCTGAGAACATTTTCTGGATCAGGTAGTGTGTGTATGATTTAACAATGACATTCTCCACAATTACTTAAAATCTTTAAGACCTTAAAGTGACTTCTGCTGATTCTTCAACCTCTCTGCTCCCTTAAGTCGTTAAGATGTACATAAAGTCACTCAGAGTGGGTTTGATGGGAAATGCTTGCTGACTCAGATTCCTGCTGATTTCTGATTCCAAACCAGGAGACAGCAATGGTTCAAAACAACTACAGCCATTTAATTTACAATCCAAACTACCAGTGAACCTAAATGTTTTTATGTGTTGATAATGGGTTAATAGTGGGACAAATTTTTGAATAATTTTGGACAACTTTTCCTGATCAAACATACACTGGACCTCTCCACCATTAACACATTAAAATATATTTTGGGGCAAAACCTTCTAAAAACTGTGGTAAAATTAGATGTCCCAATAACTTTATCTTTCTCTGTGAACAACTGCTAGTAATTTTCTGTTGAATGAAGCATTTCACACCAAACCACTCCGAATAACCTTAAAGAATTATTGATTTAAAAAATCTAATTGCTCCACTAAATTTTAACACGGCTATACACACACTACAATAATGGATGCATTGATAAAGGTGGTGTAACATGTAATCTTAAGCATGTTGCTGTGTATTTTGAGGTGCAGCCAAGGCCTGTTTGTTATGATTACAGCTACACACATCTAGCTTACTAGCATCTAGCATCTAGCCACTGTATGTTATAAACAGGGGGTCCTCAAGTTACACTTCAGATCCGCTCCTTCGACAGTGATGTACCACAGTTGTAAAATCACAAAAAAGCCACAGAAAAAGGAAAAATCACTCACGCAGCCAAACTAGTTCAGACACGAAGTCTGTAAGTACGAAGCTACCGGTTTTAGCTGAGTGGGAGTGGGTGTAGCGTCGCAAACTCGAAACATCACATGTCGAGGCTGTTGTAACTTGAGGACCGTCTGTACTATATTATTATATTATGCTGCATATACTTGTTCCTAACATCACTGGAAATGGTAAGTTTCACTACACTCAGCACTCCGACAGATGGAGCTAAGACCATGCGCATTTCTTAAAGCTAAAAAATGTTTTAAACATAGTGAAACCAATTTTGGTGACAATTTTTTTTAGAAAATGTTCTCCACATCTTTTAATTTGGAGTAACAAAAGAAAAAGAAAAAGAAAACATTTGTATATGCTTAAAAAGGTATACTAAGCATTGCAAACCTCGTGATGTGTAATGGAGAAGTGCTCCCTAAATCAGAACCCTGATCAAGAGACAAAACATATAGGTGCCAATCCTGAAGCTAAAACCTCAGAAACATGAAAACCTGACATGATCCTTGAAATTTAGTTGACAACGTTTGCACGTCTCATTAGTTCGTTAAGACCTCCACTGAACAAACACTGCAGCACCTACTGTCAAGTATCTAGTGCTAAGTTTGTGTCCTGAGGCTAATGGCCCGACAACCAAAAGAGTAAATCTATCCCAAAAAAAGAGTAGAGAAAGGTGAAAAGAATGAAAAGTGGCAGGAAAATTAGTTCAAGGGTGAAAAAAATGGTTGGTAGAGAAGATGGGTGGATGTGAGGGAGGGCAGAGAGAGAGAGTAAAAGAAAGGAACGAATGAATAAGTGCAGAACCTGGACTCCAGGGCTGACAGAGGGCAGCGGGAGGTAGGAGGGGCGGTGGGCGGAGCAGGTGTGACAGTAGCAGCAGCGGCATTCTAGTACAGGTGCACCCTGGGAAGGAGGAGGAGCGACAGCAGAGGCACAGATGTGTGTTAAAGGCCCAGGAGATCAAGCCGGGGACAGGAGAAGACAAGACAGAGATCAGGGGAACAACAGACAGAAATGACACCAAACAACACCTGATATACAGAAAGAGGTAAATGTAAATATGGTCTAAAGCAGGGGTCTTAAATCTGTCCAGAAATGGCCGCTGTGGGTGCAGGTTTTGGTTCCAACCAAGCAGGAGTCACACCTGATACCACCTCTGTAATCAGGTCTTGGATTTCAGTTACTCAGGTGTGGTTTCTTCTTGGTTGGAATGGAAACCTGCACCCACAGCGCCCCTCTCTGGAAAGGTTTGAGACACCTGGCCTAAATTCTTTAAATAAGAAGCAATTAATGCACTCAACTGTCTGCATGATGTTGCCGCTCACCACAGGCCGGCGTGCGCTGTTGCGATATTGGGAAGTCGGCCTGCTGGTCTTGGGCTCTATGACCTCTGAGGCTGGAGCGACGTAGGAACTGTGACGTCGGGACTTTTGTGCCTGAAGAGCCACCTGATAGGCCACTTCAAACGCCTGTCCCAGAGTCAGAATGATCTCATACGTCTGCGTCTGTGTCAAGAAACACCAACAGTCAGTACAACAAAACTCTATTCAACATATTTGTTAGTTACCATCTGAAACACACAAGTTCTGTTTTACATGGCAATTTTCCATGTTCTCTTTATCCGTTGACACAGTTTTTGTTACTGTGTCTTAAATATCTATAAATGTTCTTATCGGCGAAACCTGGAAAAAGAAATGACGTACAGCCTGAAATATATTTCAAGAAAGGTTGAAAATACTGCTGCATCCATGCATGGTTGTGACATCACAACCACAATCTGTTCAGACCATTTATGCACTTTAGTTTCCATGTATTATCAGTTTTGCTCTTTGTTCCTAAATCCCAATGCAGGTTTATGCAAAGACTGAGGACCTTTAATATTCATACATCCAGCCATGATATTAATATTCACAAACCATCTGTCAGAGTGATGCCTGGCTAATAAGGCAGGACTTTAAAATGAGAAGCTGGCCTGGCTATCTGTTTGAGGAGACATTTATATGCATTTATGCCACATTTAATGTTTCACAAATTTAATGTCAGGAACTCTGTAAGAGAAATGAGGTTCCAGAGCCTTTCTGAGCATCTGACTGATTCCACTGTTCCAGACAGGAGCCCTCACCACTTCCACTGTAGTGAAGACATGGCAGAAGTGGTGTCCAGACTTTAGATCTTTCGTGATGTAGGCGAAAGTGCGGAGATCGTCGGGGTCCTGGGCCGCACAGGAGATGTTCTGGATCTCGTGCTCTGCCACTATAGCCTGCAAAGGAACATATATTTTTATTTTCCTCCTTCATGTAAGGGCTAATGTGCAGTGCATTGTTTTTCCAGTGGTTTGCAACACTGGTGGCTTGTTTGACTTTGGACTCCAGCGTACCTTAGTGGCCGCATCGATGAACTTCACTCCTCTGTAGGTGATGGACAGGATTACAACGGGGCCTTTCCGATGGTCCTTCGATTTCTGATAGAGATTACAAGACGCGAGGGGATGGGATGAGCCTGTTAGCCTGGTAAGTTGTTCGGTCAGTGTATTTCATGCCCTTATCCTGTATTAGTTAATTGGATAATGATTTAAAATATTGATCAAACCGAAGTGGGACTGATAATAAGCTCTGTTTACGGAGCAGAGAACCAGGACTTCCACAGTACACAAGATCAATTCAAATGCAATGAGAAAATTAAAAATGCAGTTGTGTTTACCCTAATTCTCGCACAGGCCTCCTGGGTGGACTCAATACCTCGCAGGTCTCTGATAATCACAGACCCCAGGTACTACAAATAGAAGAGCTCAGCGTTAAGTCTTACACACTTTAGCGTTTTGATCAGTAACACTTAGGAACATGGTCTTAAACTAGGGTAGACACGATGTTTCCACATTTCACATAGAATAAATAATACCGTCTGTGACTTATTCCGTCGAAATACTTTTTGAACAGAAGAGACTGATTTAGAACGCCAGTGTTTTTGGAGTGCCAACAGGAGCTACATGATGTAGAGAGCAACTTAAAAGTGTGGACACTCCTGCTACGCCTCCACTGTTAAAACTGATGGCGGTGACATATGAATTATGAAATAACACTGACACACTGGAATTAACACATAAATTCTCCTTTATAGCTACTGCTGCAGGTTGGAAACATTTTTACAAATCACTAACAAAAATAGCAGAAATACAGCTTCACCAAATTTGGGGTTCATTTTGTTTAGAGTGACTGTGCAACTTGTAGTTTCCAGTTCAAAATGCAATACCATCCATCTGGATGTTGTTTTATAGAGATTACAATCTTATTGTAGAAAACAAGTGAGTTTAAATAAAAGCAGATTTGCTCTTAAAGAGATAGTTCACCCCAAAATGAAAATTTGATGTTTATTTGCTTACCCCCAGGGCATCCAAGTCGAAGGTGAC
>JBBKCR010000101.1:20752786-20774531 GCA_037577295.1 Ladigesia roloffi
TAGATAGATAGATAGATAGATAGATAGATAGATAGATAGATAGATAGATAGATAGATAGATAGATAGATATAGATATCGATATAGATAGATATAGATAGATAGAGAGAGAGAGAGAGAGAGAGAGAGAGAGAGAGAGAAATCTAAATAATCTAATCTAATAAATGTTGCCAAAATCACAACAAAAATCTACATCCTGTTCACGACCGCAACCCAACCAAACTCCATATTAAAGTCTATGCATTACAATGCAATGTCATTAAGGTCCCTGTTGTTGCACTGGTCATACGTCCCAGCACTTTTGTCCACATGGGGTTTTTTGTATATATATATTTTTTTTTTTTCAAATGAGACGCTGCTGGGGGTTTAAGAGTTGGAGCTTTAATCTCCTGACCAGCTGGGGGCGCTACTGACTCTCCTCTTCTCTTCCCGGGGCGGAACGCAGCAACGGTCCTTTCTGACTCCGGTCGCTCAGCAAGTGTCGAGGTAAACCGAGCGTCAGACAAAATCCTTCAAATATCTCAATGATCCTCTTATACATTGCTTCCTTTTTGAGTTCGTCTCTTAGAAGACTCCCTTATGAGTGTCTAACTGCCCGTCTTTTGTGAAATTTCGTTTATTAAATCTGATATTTGAGCCTGTTTGTCTGGGGTAGGCTGAGACTGCAGCAGTTAGCGTGTTAATTTCAGATGTAATGTAAAAAATATCAGAAATAAACGGGGTTCAGTTGGTATTCCTGATAATCGAGATGCGTCCGATTCTTTAAAGTATACAAATACACAACGCGAAGTTTTAAAAAATGTTATTTTTTGCTGTAAAACAGAAGGTTTAGCATGTAGGCTAGTTCTGAGCTCAGTAAGATATTTAGAGTGTAATGATGGTTATGTCGAAAACACAGCAGGGTTTTAGAGTTCAGAAACGTTTTATCTGTTTGTGTATTTGTCCTTGAAGTGAGTATAAATCTTGGGGTTGTTTCTGTGACGTTGGAATAACAGGAGAACCTGTAGCAAATATGCCAACGTATCGGTAGCATCTAAATAATGAGGAATAAAGCTCAGTATGTTTATATCTTAATGTTTTATAAGGAATATTTAGAGTATCTATAAAGTCAGAGTGTTGGTAATGTTGTTGATCAGTTTGTTTTGTGTTTTATATATGTCTCTAAACAAGTTAATTATTAGAAATTAATATAAAATCATTCAGATACTGTTCAACAGTATATAGTTTCAGCTGGATTATCCAGACAGGTATTATGAGTAGTTCTGGACAATATTACCTTTTCAGTGGGAAATCTGTGTTCAGAGTCAAGTGCAGTCCAGGACTTGGCTTAATACCTGTGTGGAAGTTCTGTCCTGTGGAGTAAATGGAGTTCAATCACTCTGGAGAACCCACTTTTACTGTTCCACACCCCAATACAGGGGGCTTTTAAACACCTCTAGATTATCCTTGGCATGTCCGTTGTGATCTAATGGATATGAGGCTGTTCAGAGCATCCCGATTTTTTGCCTTCAGCTGGTGGTTAGGAAGATGTGGATTTGAATCCCTGCTAGTGACACTACTGGTGTTCGCTTTAGCAAGGTACCTTCCCCATACTTTGCTCCCTGGGTGCAGTGTTGCTGGCTGCCCAATTCACATGATGAATGGGTTAAATACAGAGCAAGAGTTTCACATTGATAACTCCTTTGTTGTGTTCATATTCAACTATAGAGGGGTGATTTTACTTTCAAAAGGGATTGTGCAAGCTGTGTGCGCCAGTGAGGTCCTAATGTAGTGGAGTTCACTTATTAGTTGGTCTTAGTAATTTGGTTGTATTGTATCTTGCTGTTGAATCATTTACTTAAACTGTGTAAGGAAATATCACTTCTTGTTTTAAAATTGGCAGTTGGATTCCTGATTGGTATGTGTAGTGTCAAAAATCAAAGTACAATTATCGTGGACATTTTTTTTGCAGATGTTGATGCCCAAGAAGAATCGCATTGCTATCTATGAGCTCCTCTTCAAGGAGGGCGTCATGGTGGCCAAAAAAGATGTGCACCTGGCAAAGCACCCGGAGCTCGCTGATAAGAATGTGCCCAACCTTCATGTCATGAAGGCCATGCAGGTAGGTACTGGATGAGGCTGCTGTAGAATGACTAAATTTTGGTGTACCAAAATGTGCAAATGATTAATGCTCATTTTGTGCATATACTGTGTGTATGTGCAAGTCTGAACTTCATTTTATCTTATAAAATTTCCTTGTCAGCTATGATAGGAAAATTGCATGCAAACGCAGCATCCCACCCTGCAGGCAACTTAGCGATCACTTATGAGGAAAGAATAAACAGTTGATGCTGCACTTAGCACTGGCACAATGGATTTATCAGGCTATTTTCTTGCTTTAATGGGATGATTCAATGTTTCAACGTACAGTATTTGACAATCATGTTTCTTGTTCTATGTCTATTTGTAAAGTGACTGGGTTTGAGGAAGGCGCGATTTTAAATATTTACTATTGTGAAAACAAGCTATCACTCGTGAGTAGATGAAGTTGGTGTTTTTTCATTCTGTTGGTATTTAATTTTGGATACTACTGATACTGGAATTAAACAATTAGTGGATTTATAGTGATGGGCTTAAGATTATCTAGAGTAAGTACACTCTTCCTCAAGTAGGTCATGGTCAACTAGGTGTTTATTGGGCAGAAATGACAAATAAAACTTGACCATGAGCTACTTGAGTTAGGGTGTACTCAGTCTGGATAGCCTGTACAATACTGGAGTATATTTTGCCACCAAAAACGCCATACCGTACCCAGAGTTGATAAGGAGTTGGGTTTGGGTTGGAAGCCAATCTAGTGTAACCTTAACACACATTTACCACAAAACTCAAGACTTTGAAAAATCGGGAGGGCCCTGGTCTACAGCAGAGGTGGATTTTTTGTTGGAAAGTTGGTCAGATAAGTTTGCTGGTGTGGTTATAAACAGTCAAGAAGATATTTGATATTTACAACTACCTATGCGCGTGGATCCCAAAGAACAAAAGAACATTGATGACAGGTAAACAATGTTCAAAACCTGAAAATGCATTGTGTAAATCCTGCAGCAGGAACAATGAAGCAAGCATGCTCAGGCCTGTAACATTGTGTGCAGTGTGAGCACAGGCCAGTGGGGAGGTGGGTAAAAGACATAGTTGTGCTCAGGTTTGGGCCAAGGCAACTATCCTTAGTGTGAGAACTTCTTTAGTCATTTAGGTGGACAAGAATGATGGTGAGTTGTGTATGCTAGGCTAATGTATCGTTGTGATTAAATGAAATTGGCGTTCTGCTGTTAAGCAGTTTCCTTCAGGGATAAAAACATTTTCTGATTGTTGTGTTGGCAAAAGTTTGGGTTTGACATACAGCTGCAGGTGAAAATTGGGACAGTTTGGTGATGCTAAAGAAGTATATATGTACTGCTGAGTGCTAAAATGTGTCATTTTAGCCGTGTGCACTGATTTGGACGACTCAGACAAACAATACATAATTCTTTGATCATTTTTGGCAACTTTGAAATAAATGAAATTGACTCTCAGTGCTGTGAATGTGGCAAAAATCAACCAATTACGGAAGATCTGCAATTAGTTCTTAGGACAGCACAGCCTCGTATTTAACTTTGCTGATTGTTTTACTTTTTGTGGGTTTGTCTTTGGGTCCATCTGTGACTTTAGTTGGTGCTATTGATAATTATTTGCTGACTAAGGGAGTCTTAGTACTTAATTAAAACTTTTTTTAATAGTCTCTTAAGTCCTGTGGGTACGTCAAAGAGCAGTTTGCTTGGCGCCATTTCTACTGGTACCTGACAAATGAGGGCATCCAATACCTGAGGGACTTCCTCCACCTGCCCCCTGAGATCGTTCCTGCGACCCTGCGCCGCCAGACCCGCCCCGAGACAGCCAGA
The DNA here is from genome assembly GCA_037577295.1 of Ladigesia roloffi. NCBI lineage: Eukaryota > Metazoa > Chordata > Actinopteri > Characiformes > Alestidae > Ladigesia > Ladigesia roloffi. The sequence goes on from JBBKCR010000101.1 coordinate 20,756,699, forward strand.
CCCCGCCCCAAGGGTGAGAATGTCAAGTTCATAATGCTTTTTGTAACTGACTAATTTTTATCATGGCTGTCATACTTCTGAACCAAATAAGGCAAGTTATAACATTTAAGCCATCATACTTTATTCCTCTCAGGACTGGAGGGAGAGAGACCAGCTCGTCTGGCCCGCGGAGAGGGAGACAGGGACGCATACAGGCGGTCTGCAGCTCCCCGTAAGTACACACTGCTGTCAAACTGCCCAAATTCTTTGCCTGAGGGGTTATGCTAGCAGCCATAACCAGAGTACACACAGTACTAGAGGATTCAGTGTTTTCTTTCAGTTGCTTCTCACCTACTTCTCTCTGTAGGCAAGATAATATATCCAAACAATTTTCATAACAGTACACTTAAATTATCCCTCGGTGTATGAAGAGCTTGTAATCCCATTCGTGCATTTTGTGCTCCTGTAGCTGGAGCAGACAAGAAGGCTGAAGCTGGTGCAGGAGCTGCTACAGAATTCCAGTTTGTAAGTGCTTCTGTTTAGATGGTCCTTGTTAATTGAACAGTACATAAGAGATTGAAATTATGACTAACTTTTTTTTTTTTCTGTTTTCACACAGAGAGGTGGTTTTGGCCGTGGCAGAGGACAGCAGCCACAGTAACTTTCCACATTCTCTGTATAATAAAATGTTAAAGAAATGTCTTGTTAATTGGGTGTTTTTTCTTTGAGAATGTGTGGCATTTACATACAAACTATGCACATAAGAGGCTTACATAACTAAGTACCTGTATTTAGTCATTGCAGTGATTGCTTCACCATGGGCAATGGAGGCTGGATCACATATTACAAACTGGTCAGATATTTGTAGGCCATATGCTAGACATTCCTCAGCAAATGCGCTTATTTTGACTGAATTGTAAGTCTCGTCTGGCGATGATAAGTCATCCAGGTCAGCGCTGAAAATGAGTGTCGGTAGTTTCTATAATAGGTAGGTTTTGTCCCTGTAAAACATATTTGTTCTGGGAATTAATTTTAATCTTTCTAGTAATTGTGAGACCTAATTTCCCTGCTTGGGAAAGAAACAGTTGTCTGGAATAATGGAACGGGTCACGGCAAAATGCCTTTTTCAAAAAACATGATTAATGGTAATTGCCTGTTGTTACATTACCCTTATCCTTTATTTTTTTATGCTAACACGTGTGTACATGTATGACAAACACGACTATTTTTCAGCCATTCATCCCTTCGAATAAATGACCTCTGTTCTGACAACCAGCTTGCTTTTTAGATCTGGAGAGAGGACACGGGGCAGTTTGGTGCTTTCCTGGCTTGAGGACTTGAGTTTAGACTTAAGTTGAATCAGTGTTCACTTTGGACAGGATTAGTGTGACCCCAGGATAGTTTGCACAAGATGAGGGGCAGTTTATATACTGTACTAGCCTCCCCCAGCACTGTATACCATTTCAAAATGGGGTAAAGGCTACATTTACTCTGTCTGGATTTATTTATATAGCTGTTTTTACAACTGCTGTAACAAAACAGCTTTAACAGAATCCAGGTCTTGGCTCTTGGTGAGTGCAGAGATGAGGGAAAAACTCCCTAAAGCTGGAATAAGAAACCACAGGAGGAACAAAGACCCTAAAAGGCCAAATCCTCTTCTAGATGAGACTGGATGGTGATAGAGAACAAAGAATTGACACTATGGATATGACTAATAAGACTATTAAATAGAATAGCAAAAAGTCTAAAATTTTAGTGGATGTATTTTGCTCAGGTTATGAATAAGGGCATTTTAAACTACAGCTGGATAAAATGTTTAGTGTATTAAAAGTTAATACAGAAATGTGAAGCCCTGATGACCTAGGTTGAAATACCCAAGAATAATTATCTTGTATGAACAAATTTTTGAATCTCAGACATGCTGTGTATATTACGTTTGTAAGCAAAGACACAAATGATCATGTGAAATACTGATGTTTATTTGTTGGCACATTTATATTACATTCTCATACTGGTATATTCCACAATCCCAAAATCACAAAGCAAATGTTCCAGTGAAGGTTATGTTTGTAAAACTCAAAAGGGTCACAGCTTTAGGGGCTGGAAGGGTGATGTCATAATTTTTGTTTTTTTGTTTTTGTTCATTTTAATTCTCAAAGGCCAAATCTACCACACTCAAATTTCAAAATGTGACTTATTTAGGGCATGGAAGAATCGTAAACTCATGCTGGTGTTCTGACACAACTTAAAAGTTTACATTCAGGGTCTAATGGATTATGCTGTGCTACAAGATGGCGGCTGAGCGTGGGCGATTCTACAGGAGGGCTTTTGTCTGCATTTAGAATGCAGCTTTCATCATAAATTTCTGGAATTGAGACTAAAAATTAAATCAAGTCTAAATAGGGTAAAATACCTACAATACCTTATTCTACATTTAATCCCGCTACTCCCTGCACAGACTTTTAAATTAGAAATGTTTGGACATACCCAGATAAACATGTTTCTAGAAGTGATTGTGCTCTGAGCTGTTAATAATATAGTCCACGAAAGCCATTTCACCTTCTGGGTAATTGCAGGGGGGAAAAAAAAGACCTAACAGGTGATAAAGGTGCTTTTTGCGAGAAAAACAAGGTTTGTTGACCCAGCTACAGTACTACATAATCGTCTAAGGCTTGATTTTAGTGTTTAATGGATAGACATTTCTAGGCTAGCCATGTAAACAAATTCATACAATACGACCCGTCAGGAGTTGAATCAGTTGCATTTTTATGGCCTTTTAAGATTATGCCTTGATATATAATGAGCTTTTTGCTCGCTAATAACCAAGAGTAATTTTCCCAGACTGGGATTAAGCCTAGTTTCAGACATTTTCTGTTTGGATCTCAGTTCAGAATGTTGTGTAATCCCAGACTAGTCTGGGAAACGAGCCCAAACTAATAATCAGAATGTTGTTTTTTTAAATAAATATCCATCAAAAAGCCATTTTGAGGGGCAAAATATATCAAGATTAATGTTTGACAGAATAATTATGCTAACATCTGTTCAGAATAAACAAAGGTGGCACTGCTTCAGCTGCCAAGTCTTGACAACAGCTCAAAATTCTCAAAAAGGTACTGTTTGGGACTTAAAACAGTTTTATCGCCAATGACCAGAAACATCCATGTTGTACCATACCCAGCATCAAACCACATGTAATGTACTTTGTGTTTTTGTGTCTGACCTATAAAGAACGGGAAAAAAATATGTACGGCTAACTACAGTGGCTCCAGATTCACAGTTTTGTGCCGACTGCTGCTCGCCATCAGAAGGGTAAGCAGCCTGGCTAAGACAATTCTGCTAGACAGTTAAAGAGGAAAAGAGAGGGAGAAGCCAATAGCTCTTTTTTTTACATGTTAAAACAGGTCTCATCTGTACACGCCATGTTTAGCTCTGCATCGTGTTAGAAACAATGTGTTAGTTGTTGCCATCAAGCAGGTAAGGATGCAGATTCAACATTTCTCTTAAGAGATTACAAAGAAGACTACTGTGAAGATCACTGATAAGATATAAACAAGGGCTATGCAACACCTTCATCTGCCCGAATCAACACGGTATGAGAAACAACTCTTCCACCGAAAACCACAGTTACCAAGAGGCAGCATTAACTACTTATGCCTTCATGCAGTTGACATGAGCCTTTTTACAAGCTAAAAACAATTTGAGGGGCGACTAAGGCGTGTGGGTTTTCTGCTGGAACATTCAAAGGAACTGTGACCTTTGACTAAACTCAAAAGTGCCCTCAACTTTTCAAACTTGACATGACCTTGTGTTAGCAGAACTTCTTGGGGTAGCGTCTCAGACATGTTCCGCTCAATTTAGGACCAAAAAAAAAGAAAAACACCCCACATTGGGCTCATTAAAGTCTTTTACTTTCGCTCTGGTCACTTGCTAATAAATTAAAAGTGAGAACGCTCTAGATATGTGCCTGTCTGGGGTTCTTTTCCACCAAATCTTCTGGTTACATCCAACTCTGTCGACAAACTTATATGCCAGAACCTTGCCATTCAAAATAAGTCTGGTTTTAGTGGTGAATTTCTCTTTTTAAAGACTTTCTCACTGGTAGATTTTGCCTCAAAACACTGAAATGAAGAGGCTTGCATGAGCAATGAACAACACGCCAAACCTCAAGGACCTTAGCAAAAGATAAATGACATGCAAGACACCTTGCTGGCCACATAAAGCATACATATGCTTTTACAGCCTTGAGGTACCAAAGCTAGTTTGACGTAGACTGCTGATCTGGCCAAAGGGCATTCTAACAATGATCAGATGCAGGAAAACCGGTCAATTATCATGTTTATGTTAACTGCTGGCTTTTCCCTGTTCATCTCCTTTCACTGCTAGCAACAGTGGCATTGCTGAGTCAAACTCTCCCTTTAAAAACAACGACTTCACTCTCTGGTCAGAAACCAAGTGTAAGCGAGCCCTCTGTATAAATTTCTTCGGTCCACAAAATATTTACAAAATGCCAAAATGGGGGGAAAGTGGAAAGAGAAGATTACTCCAAAAACCCACGGACACCAAATACAGGTCGAACATTCATCAGATCACCCAAACTGGTAAGACAAATAAATATCAGTGCTCATGCAAAACGACCGTCTTCTCACATTTCCATCTGTTCAGGCAGCTAAGCTTTCCTTCTCACTGTGGGGGGCGGGGTTCAGAGAACAGACAAATACATACATACACACACACACTACCACTCGCACACTAATACGTGCTCACTCACTCTCACATACAGGAAAAATGAACGCATAAAAATATTGAAAGCCTCAAGCGTAAGCACTAGGCTATGTGTATTTACATCACAACAGTAAAAAGTAGTTCTTGCATTCATTTAACCTCACACTTGGGCCACATAGAGGGCACTAAAGGGGGGGGATGAGATTGGGGGGGGGGGTCATGCAACTGTCCATTGGAGGGAGGGGTCGGTTTAGAGAGAAACATTACATTTACATTTACAAAACAAGTTTTTTGAATATTAACCCAACACTCAAGTTTGTGCCAATTCTCTGGCACTCAAAAAGGGTTGGCAAGGCAAACCATTTTTAAAGAGAAAGGAAAGAGAAATAGAGAGAAACAGAAAAAAAAATACTGAAAGAATAAGAGCGAGAGTGGTGGCGGAAGCATCCGGAGTGTCAGTGTTGTGTTTTAGTTATCTGATATCAGAGACAGAGCTCTGATTAATGTTGTAGGTGGGCGAAAGGTCTCCGCCTATCGTGGCCACTAGGGGCGTCCCATTACTGGTCAGGCAGCCCTCCCGAAGAGCCTCGAAGTAGGTGGCCTGAACCGGCTTGTGACACTCCAACACTTGTATGGCATCGTCTATTTTAAACCATTCCCTTTTTCTCCCTGTCAACAGAAGACGAGGTATAGAGCCCTCAGAGGAGTTGTTTAATGACAGACAGTAGGGCTGGGTGATATATCGCCCAGACCCATTTACGGCAATACTTTTTCACTTTTTGTAAACATGCTTTCTGACGGGTTAGCAATTACAATGCTAATATGTACTAATATTTAGTTTCCCTAATATACACAGGTTGTCTTGAAAGCTGTCTGGAAGACATTTTGAGAAGCAACTAATGACCTATAATGCAAACTTTAATAATGACAGGTAAATATCATCTGCCAAAAATTAAGATCATACAGTATCAGCAGTATTACCCAGTCCTGGTGCGAAGTGCTGCTTTAAGCAGTGTAAAACTGTCTGAATATAAAACCGTTCAATAATTGCACCTAAAAGTCAACAGTGTAAGCCTGTTCTAAAACCTACGCCCACTTACCAATGTTTACAGAGTCCTCCCAGTCTTCCAGTACTTCTTTTACGATGAGAACATACACGTAAGTCCTGTGTTTCCTATCTCGATTCTGAATGAGAAGAAAAGTCATAAAAATTTTGCAACATTCAGGATACAAAAACAATAATAAAACTAAAAAAGAATTATACCACCGCCATGACACTTATGTCAAAAACACATGAATGAGCATTAGCTGGATTAAAGTCTTATCGTTTAGGTTTGTGTAACACAATGTGCTGTATAAGTTTCATTTCAACATTGTATTTTTCATTGAAACTGCAGTAAACTCTATGCCACACCATCAATCCCCATCACAGCATTGCAGATCCCCTGGTGGACATCTGCACTGCGTCTTGTGTTCAAGCTGTATCAGGAATTTTAGGGCACACTGAACTGTGTAGTGCAGCAGGAGTCTGAACCACCACAGGAAAAATACATTATTAGTGAAACTCACCTCAAATATTCCTACTAGTCTTCCTAAAGTGCCCTTGACACCAGCCTGTCAGAAACAAACACACACATGCACACAGGCTTAACATTCAAAAGAATAAATGGGAAAACTGGCACATGGTAATTGAAGTAATGAAAAAAAGCCATTTAACAATTGTTATAAACTTATGATTTGACACTGACACCTTCAAAATGTCATTATTTAATATGAACCAATGGCCTTCTGTTTTATCTTTTTCTTGTAATGAAGTCTATCCACATATTTTAAAGCTCCATATGTATCAGATGTTTGATGGCCATATTAGCAGACATATAGCTGCAAGTTTGTACTTGAGCCACACCTCACGTCTGTATATTTTATTTTGTTGATGGAAAAATACCATCTTAACCATGTCAAACTATCTTAACTTTGGCATATTGTGTAGATTAAATTAAAGTAATAGGAACAAATGTTTTACTGCGACAGGCTGCGAAGTGCCTAAGGATACAAGGAGACTAGACAAAGGAATTCCAGCCACTCAGCATTCAGCACCACCAGTATACTGATCATAGCCTAGAGAACTCTACCACATTAAAATACTTTTGGCTCTTTGGCAGCAAAAATACAATAATTTTCAATTAACCTCTGCAATCAACAAACCACCACTTTGGCACAACTTTGTCTTTTTTATACCAATTGTTCCTTCACTAGTAAAACCCTGCAACACTGATAATTTGACACAATTCAAAGTATGACAGACCAGGATTAAAGTTGGCAAACACCATGCCTGTGCTTCTAGGCAGCACACCAGAGTAACATATGAACTTTTCACTCAATGACTGAGTAAATGTCCAGTGTGTGTACAGAGGCATTTATTTAATACTTAAATCTCAATTTTTCCTGTCACAGCATCTTATTTTTTTTAATTTTGCCTAGAAAATAAGGATTGCTTGGTTAATAAGTCAAATCAAGGACCTGAAAAATGTCACTGAAGACTTTCCTCATTCACTTTTTCACATTTTAAAAGTATTTCTGTACTGTTTGTCACACATTTTTGCATTTTTGATCATACATTTCAAAGGAAATAAGCTTTTTGGGATATCTGGACAACACATTTGTTGTCCAGTAAATTAAATATTGTATTGTATCAGAGTGCTCTGTAATTTCACATTTATTTATTTCTCGGGCTGCACAATACATCTGTTAATCATTATTGCAGTATCAATCTCTGTGATACAGACTGCACAAAAGGCAAATGAGCCTCTAACCAGTCACAGTGTTTTTGACACGCAGACCAATCACAACTCCAGGTGAGTTATTGTGTGCTCTTTGAATCCAACAAAGGGTCTTCAGGTAATCCATCAAAGGTATAATTTTACCCAATAAAGCTGTTGGTGAATCAGTGCATGAATGGAAGAGGCTAAAGTTCTGTAGTCAAAATGAGAAATATTTTAATGTGTTTATTTTGTGACATCAGAATTTGAAAATCAGGCTGTTTTTGTACCTATTTTCCATATGTGGACTGCATGGATGGAGGGAGTAAAAATACCATTTGAAACATTATTTGTATTACTTTGGCAAACTTTGGTCCATAAAATGCAGCTCTATTTGCTTCTTTAAACTGTAACTTTTTATATTTAGTTCTGTTTAGTTTTGTGGCACAACTTCCTAGGTTTCACTTCATCTCCAAACAATACCAAGAGACATATGACTCCATGGTCAAATCAATTATTAGCTCATAATTGTGAAGATAAAGTTGGCCTCTTCTGCAAAGCCTTTTTGACTATTGTTAACTTCCTAACCCCAAGCCTACCCCTGCTGATTTCCCAAATGGACAATGAAATACCTACAAATTCTACAAGCTGCACATTACAGTAGTATCTCCAGCATATAAAGAGCAAAAGTCTACATTCTGTGGGGCCTTAGGAGGCTTTGCTGCTGGAGTTCTGCCTAACTGGAGCACAGCCAGGGTGTAGAGTAAAGAGCAGTGGTTAATCTGAGTTTAACACTCCACAGTAACATGATACCCCTCTCCACATGAGTGATGCATATCACTGCCCATCACAAGAATCTATGAGCAGAACATCAGCCTTAGCTCAAAGTTGCAACAAGGATATAACAAAGTCCCACCATATAGAGGCACAAAACTGCCAAAACCAAGAGTTTCAAGGGAAACATGAGACTTGAAGTTGGCCCAGTTTTTCATTTTCCTTCATAGGGCTACAATAATTACCGCATCGATAAAGCCGTAGGCTCTAAAGTAAAGTGGCCCCTTATAGTCACGCATTTTATCTGTTTTAATCCATTCACCTGAGTGAAGCAATTGGCTGCCCCCAAAGGGGAGCAGTGTGTGGGGACAGTACCTTTCTCAAGGGTACCTCAGTGGGGCCATTTGCAGTCATGGGATCCAAACCCACTACCTTCTAATTGCATGGGTAACCTCACTAATACACTGCACATATACACTGGACATGCATACAGTATATTCTAGCACATACTTCACTTTACAATGCACATTACTACATCCATATTTATCTGCTGCTTTCTTTCTACTTCAAAATTGATCATCTGCTTGTCCTCCTAAAGCAGGGGTGCCAAACTCTGGCTCTGAAGGGCTGCTGTCCAGCACAGTTGGATAGGTCTCCTTCTCAAACACATTTACTAAACCTGACAATTATCTGGCAAGGTGAAACAAGTGTTTCTGAGCAGAGAATATCCAAAACCTGTTAGACCACGGCCCTCAAGGACTGGGGTTCGACAACCCTGTTCTGAAGGTTTGTGCCACTGATGCTTGTTATACTTTCTTGTTTTATATTTTATCTTCATGTCATATGCTGCGTGTTTGTTCTTTTTGGTGTCCATGCACCTGGAAATGTAAGAATCGCAATTTTGTACAGTCACATACCTGTGTATGTGTGTTGGATGACAAAAAAAACTAACCACTAGGTAACTCAAGCACAATTCAAGTCAACTTATTTGTACCACATTAGTTACAGTGCAATAAATGGACAAACGTTTATCACACTCAATCAGTGAACAGTGGTGTCTGACCTCTTCACAGACTTCTCGGACAGCAGCAACACTGGGCTCTTCCTCTGGCTCCATTCCCCCTCCTGGTACGATCCACTTGTCAGGATGCCGACTGCTGCTCACGAGCAACACCTGAAAATCAACACAGCAGATAACTGGCACTCCAGCTGACCCATCAAGATCGGACACTGCTCAAGAGAAGTGATGTTTTCATTAGTCATACATGAATAGTGTGGACAGCACAATATTTCCTCTCTGCATTTAACCCATTCACCAAGCGAAGCAGCATCCTACCAGGAACACAGTCCCTGGGGAGCAGTGTGTGGTGATGGTCCTTTGCTCAGTGGTAGAACAGTGGTGCCACGAGTATTCATGAATTCTATCCCATGACCTTTTGATTACAGGAGCAGCTTCACAAACACTTGGCCATCAACTGCCCCACAATACTCCCCCAGTCTGACAAATTGCCATTATCATACACAAAACAGATATGTGACATTTCTTTTTATACAAAAAAATATTTTGTTGGACCGTGAAACATGTAATTGTAAACTGAGACAAGCTGGCCCTACTTGTAATCCAGCCATATTCCTCCAGTCTGAGAAAACTAGGTTTACCATCTACAACATATCTTTAACTTTAACTTTTTTATTTTGAAAAACTATTATTACGCCAAACACCACAACTATACCTACAGTATAAACTCCACTTGTAATCCAGCCATTATAAACAAACCAGTGACCAGCAAGGTAGTTAGCCACATTAGCTAAGTTAATCAATTTGATCAAGATTTTAAACCCAGGGCCTCTATTTCTATAACAAAAAATGACTTCTCCTTACCCCTGGAGTTAAACAGGACATATCCTAGGACATTGTCACCCTTTAAATACCCATTTGTCCAGATAAAAGATTAAGCTAGTTAGCTTAGCTTAGCTTAGATTGACCAATGAGGCGGCTAGCGAAGGAGCTGGCATTTCTTTTTGTGTTGGTACAAGGAGACGATAGACGGTATCAGGGATCTTTTGGTCCAGGATTAGGAATGTCTAAGGGTACTGTCCATCAGTTATAACCCGAGTGGAAGCTCTCAAGTCGTTTCTGAGCACTAAATGAGCCGGGAATGTGAGATAAGAGTTTCATTGATAAACAGAAGCCCAGGGAACTAAAGCACGGATAGATCAGGAGACACATGCGATTTGGTCACTCTACGCTCCTTTTTAGACTCTATATATCTACCAAAACTCCAGAAGAGCAGAATATCTCTTTGTTAATGTCAGGTCCAGCTCCCCGGCCTCACCTCCTCCTCCGTCTCGCTCCTGAAGCACAGGCAGGCGGCCCTCTTCTTATAGCCATCTCCATCATACGTTCGAGTTTGGTTTGACTTCATCTTCATCATCTCGGCACAACAGGGTCTAGGATCAGAACTCGAACGCCCGGGGAGACGACACGACCTTCCGACGCAAACTTCACCCCGCGTTTGTCTTCAATAACAGCTGTAAGCTCTTCTACGCTTCATTTTTCCAAAGCCAGGCGCATCTCAACCACAGACGCCATTACTGAAAGTGCAACGCCGCAAACGCAGCCACCCTCTCAATCAATGGCCCTTCGCTACGAAAGTGGCGTAGTCTCCTTTCAGGAATCGACCCTTAGAGAAAGATCCTCCATAGGAGCCTCTCAATACGAGTCCATCTCCACCCTCACCCCCACCCCCACCCCCACAGATATACAATTTTAAAAAAGTTTAAATTATTCTCATTTCTGCACCGGCTAAAAGCACACACTTAGCACAATTAAATGTGCCAAACAGAGTATTGTAATTCAGAGGCTTTTTAAAGATTAAATTTTTACATATCTGCTGTAACTGTGTTATAGAGAAAGGACTGTGCAAGGAGTTTGTGGATGGAGTTTGAGCAAATGAAACTAGTTAAACACAAGTTTTAAAACAGCTGCATTAAGCCGATAGACGAAGTGTGTTGGGAGAATATTGCAGAGGGACGCTGAGGAGAGACTCTGAGTGAGCTGGGAGGAGGATGTTGAGGAGAGACTCTGAGTGTGTTGGGAGGAGGTTGCTGACAGGAGTTGCTGTGTTAAGGATGGACCTGCAAAATTCAGTCCAACCTCGTATGTAAGCCATAAAGTGTCACTTAAGCAACACAAATAACAAATAATACCATCAACATACTTGTTGCGAAAAACAAATCAAGTAACATTTAACAGTATTATGTAATAACTCCAACCAGTAGCCTTAATCATATTTTGACCTGTACGTTTATTAGTTGTTGTGATCCCTTGTACACCGTGCTTCAGAGCCCAATGGACATTTAAATATGATTGAGAGTAAGCCTAAAATTTATCAAGCATCTCAGAGTAAGACTGCCAATTTGAAACCAGGTCCTATCAGTTGGTGTTATAATATTAGAAGGCACAAGCTGATCCCAAATCTCCACACTGACAATTATAGGCCCATGGCTTTAACTTGACTGAATCATTATCATGTTGCAGAACTAAGCCCTTTTGACTTTTAGGTAATTGGATGTGCCCCCGATGTTCCGCTGCAGAATTTCCTGGTACAGCTTTGCTTGCAATTCAGTGACCTCAGGGACTGCTAGCCATTCAGATACTGTGGCAGCAAGGCGTCCATTGTATCATTACACGTCCACCACCGTGCTTTACAGCTGGGATGAGGTCTTGGTGTTGGTGCGTTTTTTTTATTTCTCCAAATACAGTTTGTGTGAGATTCTGGAGAGTAGACCACTTGTTCAGTGTTTTTCAAGACTTAGTGCTACTTTGTCACGTGTACATAGCGTGATGAAATGTTTCTCCATGTGGCATAGTGCAACATATAACTACACTGAATGGGGTGCAATACAGAAACAACACAGACAGCAAAATAAATATACAGTACAACCATCCAAAAGTAATATGATGTAAGTGATGTAATGTAACAGTGTATTGTGAATGGAATGTAAACCTTCCAGAGTGACTAGTGTTGCGATTATTGCACAGGGGGCAGTTGGCAGCATTGAACAAAGAAAAAGGAATGACAGAAACGATACATTAAACACAACACATCAATGTAGCAATGCTATAAGTCCGAGACAATGCAGCAGTGCAACCCTGTGAATGGTATGTGAATCTTAGAAAAAGCATTAATTAGACAATATATCAGTATGGCAGTATTGTGAATGAGATTAAACATTCTAGAATTAATAATAGAATATTTTTCCATACATTGTGCACACTTAGCAGCATTAAACTACATAGAGTAAGTGTAAATTATAGCTTATCTAAACGAGTAAAAGACATTTAAGAGTGCCTGTAGTTGAAATTAAGTTGAAGTTGTTTTATTGTCCATACAGCATTTGTACCATTCCAGGACCAGGAAATGGGCGGGGAAAATCATCTCAGACCCCTCACACCCTGGACACAGACTTTTTGACCTGCTGCCCTCTGGCAGACGGTACAGAAGCCTGCAGACCAGGACCACCCGACACAGGAACAGTTTCTTCCCCCTCGCCATCTCCCTCATTAACAGCTGAACTGTCACTGCTTCACAACTCAGGACTGCACCTGCACTTTATGGACACTCACATCAACACGGTAACTCTGTAATTTACTGTAAATAAGATTGTTTATATTGTGTTTTTATGGCTGTGCTTGAGAGACACCATCGACCGGAACCAAATTCCCTTTATATGCACACATATATACTTGGCCAAATAAAACGATTCTGATTCTGAACACTCAGGAAAATAAATGTTAATCCTAAAAGGTTGCACTGTATATGCTTAGACGTCATTGTAGGGGACTTTGTCGCTTTATTGATGATACAGTGGCCTGTCATTACACTGACCACGTTTGGATGCCCATTCCAAGATAGAGTAACCACAATTGAAGCTGTATTTCTATTTCTAAACCATCTGACTGCCTTTATATTACTTAAAACTTTGATCATAAAAAAAAAACAATCTTCATTTCAAAGGTACCTGTTCATTGATGATCCATCACTTGCTTTGTTTAAACCATTTATTTCATGACTATGGCCATAAGAACATTTCTATTAACTATGAATTCATCAGAGCTACGTGTGTACAAATCCACATCATTCTAAAAGGATCAGATTTCTCATTCATTCATAACGGTCACCAGTCCAAAACACAGAAATGAGAAAATGTATTTTTATTAACAACACGACATGCTACACAGGTACAATTTAGTTCTTAATTAAACATGAAATAAATATGTATCCTGCCGCTGCATCAACAAAACATGAGATAAGCCTAAAAAAGTTTGTAGTCAAGTCCTCGGCTGCATCAAAAACAGGTGCAGGGGAAAGGCTATTTCCAAGTGAAAAGACAAAAATATTCTATACAGAAGTCATCAGTGCTATCTGAACACTACCTTGGTCTTTTGCTGCCGTTCTGTACACTGTAATTCCTGAGGCGGCTAATGCATATTGTTGCAATGGTTCAGAAAATGGGCATGGATGAGCCGTGTGATGTAAGCTCAGAGTAAAAACAGTCACTATTACAATGAAAACGTGGGCTTGCCACAGACACAAGCCATGGTACTGAGGTATAGCTGCTCGCGCGAGCGTCATTTCACAAGTGTTTCTCTGTAAACTCCCAGTAGTGTTTGGAGGGACCCAGAAATGTGAAAATGTGATAAACTGTTCTTTGAAATAGCGGTGTGATTTTAGTGATGATTAGTCCAGAGCGTCCTTTTGCTTGTCCGAGAAAAGTAACCGGTTGGAAATGTGGCAAATCGGTCAACGGGGACAATATGAAAGACAAACACTCCATCAAATTGGCTCATAAAAGAAGTGCTACTGGAATGTATTTGAAGTGAGAACTACACTTGAAACATCTACGGTAGAGTTTAGATTCGCTGCCCGAACCGGGCACGGACCGGAGCCCAGCCCGAGCCCGGCCCAGCCCGTGGGTCGGGTCGGGCCGATATTTCCTGCCATTGTCCTTGGGCCGGGCCGGACCTGGTCGGGCCGTGATCAAGCATTTGAATTTTTTAATCATCACGTATTTAAAGAAAATGTCGGGTTCGGGCCGATAATTACAGTAAATGTGTCGGGCCGGGCTGGGCTCGGGCACAAGGTGCACGGGCTCGGGTCGGGTCTCATTTTTTGGGCCCTATCTAAACTCTAATCTACGTCACCTACTCAACGATCACAACAGATGCGGAAGAATGCTTCTTTTTTTTGTAATTAATCTAAATTTAGTCAGTTTATCTCACGAACTACACAAACCTAACCTTCAACAAATGTCCAATACTCACTCATCGACATGTATAGTAAAGGAAATCTAAGAAGATGAAATCTAGTCAGTTTATGGCGCAAGGGTGTTTTAAGACAGCCGCGTTAAGCAGAAAGCCCTCCACTAAAACTATAGGACCACTACACGTCACAGTCAAAAACATACAGCTTTGCTCTTTCTACTTCTAGAACCCCCCACCCTAGAAGCCACATAAGATACATAAAAAGCCAACCTGAACAGAAGTGTAAAAGCACCCAGTAAGCACCATTAAATGTACTAAACACTTACGTACTCTAATTCACAGATTTCTAAAATTATTCCAGTTTCTTTCTTTTTTACATAACTGATTGGGTTACAGAGCAAGGAGGATATCTGATGTATATCAGTCCTGTAAAGTTTGTGGAAGGAGATTGAGCAAATGACATTCCCTTGTTAAAACACAGGTTGCAGATTAGTGAGTGGTGGCAGACTGAGTGTCTTGAGGTAGCGCTGAGGATGGGGCAGCTACTGCTCCTCGTCTTCATCCTCCTCGTCTTCCTCCAAGGACTCCTGAGGTTCCTGATCTCCCTTCTCCTGTTTCACACAGCACAGAAAGAAGAACAAAAATCAAATTCTGTCACAGCGATCACATTCAATCATACCAAAGAATTCATTCTAAACACTAAAAGTCACTGAGGCGTTCTGAACCCGATTCTGTACGTTTGGGCATTACCTCTTTCTTGGGCTTCCCCTTTAGCTTCTTTGCTGAAGACGACACCGCTCTCTGTAGATGGAAAGTACTGATTTAATCTCAGTTTGTGCCGCATTAGAGGACACTCTGTGCATGGAAAATGTTCACGATGGTCTACTGAACTTTGTGATGCTTAAAAAACTGAAGAAAAAAAAAATAAAATTAAAAATAAAAATAAACGTATATATGTTTAGCACATTTTTTATGTTAAAACTGCACTTTGCCTTACATATATAAACATAAATAGAGACCACTGTAGGAGAAAATAACAGAAGTGAGATTGGACTAGAAATTCTATATATTCCAAATTATGCAACAAATGACAAAATGGAAAACACAAACAAAAACGTAAACAAAGCATACAGTTATAAGATTTTTTTTTGTCTAAAATGATAGAAAAATGTAATATATATGTTTAAATTTGCATTATATTATAATTTTCTAATCAGCATCGCTTAACGAATGACTTGCAGGAGAGGGACAGGTCCACAGCTGGGGAGCTTATACACTAAATGGGGACTCCTACTGTGCGTTGTTCTTGGACTACAAGGTAATCCGGTGTTTGATGACTGCAGATATTATTGCACAATCACACTTGTACAAAAGTGAGAGTCTAAAAATGGCTTTAAAAACGAAGTAGTGTGATGTGTGTATAGTCATTTTGGGGGAAAAGATAAGAAAATAATTTTCGATATGTGTATATGTTAGGTACACACATATGGACACAGCGTGGACACCGCATTTTAATGATCTCAACAAGAGAAACTCCAGGCAGATTACTGAGCCCCCTGCTGCTCCACAAGCAGATTTTCTGGAGAGAGAACAGCAGAGGGCTCCAAAGCTGAGCTGGGAAACAGGTGGAGGGGGCACCGGGTTCACTCCGAGCCGTGACGTGGTGGGCGATGGACTGACAGGGCTGAGCTCACAGCTCCAGCTCTTAGTAGGCCATCCACTGCAGGCCTGGGGATGATCCTCCAGCAGGGAGCAACTTTAACCCATTCATTGGGAATGCATGCGAGATATAAGGTCAATGTGGAAGAGAAAATATAGATAGCACTCACTTTCTTGGAGGGCCCTTTATTTTTGCTGCCTTTCGGCCTCCCTCTTGGTCTTTTAGGAACAGGGGATCCACTGGACTCCTGAGATTGGAGATGCATTGGAATAAAACAAAAATATGGCTGAAATAATAAACCAAGCATCAACTCTCTTATGCTGCAAGGACCGAAATCATTTTTATTGCTTTGAAAACGTAAAAAAATACCTGTTAGATCTTCTTTTTATGTCCATGTCCATCCATGGACAGCCTGGCCTGTCTGATCACTCACCTTTGGATGTTTCCTGGGTCTTCCCCGTCCCCTCTTCTCCACTCCATCCTTCTCCTTCACAGAAAGACTCTGCTTTTCGGAATCACTCATGTTTCTGTGTCACCTAGGCCAAAGTAAAATAGCTAAAATTTTACCAGATGCCTCCTTAAACACGCACTTTTGCACTTCTTGCAACTATAAACACATACGCGCCCTGTTAGCTCAAGTTAGCTCGAATTGTTCCATTCCACCTTAAAAACAGCGGCTGCTCCGTTGAGACGCATGTAAAAGCCAGAGAGGGCGCCCGAATGGGAAGTAATGAGGCATTTAAGGTGGAACAGAGCAACTGTAGAGGGCGCCAACTTAAGCCTCGTACGCGTTCCCAGCACGGAGTAAGACAGCCTAACCGTGATATAAGGGCGATAAAAATATATGATTTACCCACAATGAAAATATTATATAGATTGGAGTGAACTCCATCCATTTAAATGGGTGAGGAGCACCATGGCCGTGCGCTCGGCCGAGCCTCGGTTCACACCGAGCCGCCTGGAGCTGCCTCGGGATTCGGGCTGTTTTATCCCTTCTAAAACAAAAACAAGAAAAGCACAAGAATGTAAACTTACATGCAGTGCTTCCACGCGTCCGATTTCACAAACGCAAATAAATGCGTGTGTGCTGAAGCTGCAGTTTGGCCACACCTCCCGTGCACAATGTCTTCTGATTGAATTAAAGGACAATGCCTGCTCGTCTCTGCAGCCCGAGTGGAAGCCTGGTTGAGTCCATGCAACACACACACACATGCACACACACATGCACACGCAAACACACACACACACACACGCGCGCGCAGACAACTAGGGAGAATAAACAGACGTGAGAATCACCTACGCCTTTTTCCGTGTATAACCATGCCCATGTAATAATATTAATAAGAATATTTATTATTATAACAAGCCAATTAAAAAGCCACTAGGAAGCTCAGACCGATGGAAAGACAAAGAGGGGGCTGTCAGACCCAGGGCCATCTGCTCCAGCCATGCAGCTTCCATTAGAATATAACCACTTTTTTATCATCTTTTTTTTTCTCTCTATTATTAAGGTCCTAGTACTAATTAAGATTAAATTTTTATCTTGACTGTGTTTAACTGATATGATTTAGTTATAAGTTATAGTTTGGGGAGCGTACCGGGGAGCGGTGTGTGGGGAGTGTACCGGGGAGCGGTGTGTGGGGAGTGTACCGGGGAGCGGTGTGTGGGGAG
>JBBKCR010000101.1:20824324-20834534 GCA_037577295.1 Ladigesia roloffi
AGCCCAATGTTCCCTCTCCTGCTGCCTCTAGCTCGACCAACAGCTCTCCTACAGACACTACGACCAGGTTCACCACTGACACACACTTCCCAGATGGGCAAAGTGTTGAAATAAATGTGTGTTTGTGCTTCTTGTTCACTCTCTCCTCGCATGGCCCTGCTGTGGTCCAAAGTTGAACCGGGAGACGCACGAGCGTCTTTTCCAAAAGGTAAATATTCCCCTTTAGAGTCAGAATCGGCAAAAAAAACATTCACAAGGCATTATTTATTAGCCATTTTGGCATTTTTTTTTCCAAATCTCACTGAACTGAACTGCACTCTCTGGCTGCTCACGCAGCAGTGATCTGGGACTCCGTTGTCCCGCTGTTTACTCGACACTTTGAACGGGAAGTTTACTTAAAGGGTTAATTGCATTAAAAATATTAACGCATTTTTGTCCCCCTGTGATTAGTTAAATTCCCAGCCCTAAAATAAATACTAGGATGGCCCCTGTGGTCTGGAGGAACTGCTTACACCATTTTAGCAAGAAACAATCATCATATTCATTTGGAAACATTATGTACATGAAAATTGATTCCACCAATGTTTATTTTCACAAGTCACTTGCTTAAAACATTTAAAATGAGCTTTGGCCTTAAGTTGTCCCCTTACATCTAAGTGAACTGCTTAAAATCTCTTTAGTCGAAACTATGACAGAAAAAGTAAGTTGACTTAGAGACCTCGAGTTCAAGAGTCAGTAAATAAGCTTAAATTTAATTGTAAAAATTGAAATGTAACTGCTTTGAATGTATCCTTTCAGTCATTAATGTCTTGTTCTTAAATATTCTCAAAAATTACAGTGCCAGAAAGAACTATTTGTGCTGTGTCATAGAGGAACCACTCTGAAAACATTTTCATTGGTGTATTTTGTACATTCACAGCATTTCGCCGGGGCTCTTTTCCAGAGAGATGTACATCAGTGCTTTTATGGTTCACATCTGCTCTTCATACATGTAAAGCCAGACTTAAATCAACATCTTACAGGTAAGAGACACACCTTAAAAAATCTGGTTAAAAAAGGAAAAAGGAAGAGGTGAAGACGGTAACTTGCTGAAGTTTTTTTTTTAATAGGAAAAAATGTATGAGAGATAAGAGAGAGGACGCGTTAGTCACCAAGTTGCTCCTTGAAGAAGTGGGTCCTGAAGAGAGTAAGGGATGTGCAGATGTGATTGGAAGAGGAAATTCGTTCCACCACAGGGGGGCTGAGACTGAGAAATGTCTTGATGCACATCTTCCTCTATTTTGAGTGGTGTAAGTTCAAGACAAGCAGTGTTTGAAGCCCTGAGAAGATGAGAAGTGACGATGCTTGATCAGTGCTGATAGTCAGGAGGTGCCAGCTCGTGAGTTAAGGTTTTGAACCTAATGCGAGCGGCCACAGGGAGCCAGTGCAGGTTCCGTAGGAGAGACGTAATGTGGGAGAACGTCGGAACATTGAAGAATAACCTTGCGAATCAGCTGGAGTGTCTAGTCCAGTGGTAGTTCAGCCAGTAGAGAGGTGAAACCAGAAACTGGATGTGTAACTGTGCAGCTTCAGTGGTGAGGAAGGGTCGGATTCTTCTGATACTTTGGAGAAGGTATCTGCATCTGCAGGACTTGATGACTTGGAGATCTGGTCAACCTGTGATGAGAATCCCAGTTGTTCCTCTAGCATGACACCAAGATTTCTTACCTTCTTTGTAAATAAGTTTATGTTGAGAACATTTATATATAAAACCACATTATAAAACATAGAGGTTCTAGACCAGGGGTATTCAAATAAAAGTCACCATGGTCCAGTTATTACACTTCGTCCCAGTAGAAGGTCCAAACTGAAGTCCATCCTGTGTCTTATAGCCTTTCCCTATGTCCACATTTTCATAGTTTACTCAGAATGTATTGTTCATTTCCAATGGAGAAAATGAACTGAGTGCACAACTAACTCTTTTACCATAAATAAAAGGAGTCCCAGGCAAATACATTTAAGTTACAAAACACATTCCATTATCGTTCAAACTGTTCGTTTTTATCCTCAGGTCGGGTCGGGTTTTGGGTCAGTGTCTACGAGTAGTTTTTGAGGGGGTTTGGATCTCCTGACGGGAGATTTTTTAGATTACATAAAGGTTCCTTCTGACTTCTGAAGGTCTTCACTCTCACGAATCTGCTTCAAACATGGTTCTTTAGGGTTCCTTTGCCTTCTATGGCTCCAAAAAACGTTTTATGGCACCTTTTCAAGAGTGAGGAGGCCTCAGTATCTGAATCACGTGTGTATGGGAGTGCTACTGACAGTATTGTGTATCTGTTGGGTTAGATCTTACGTTTGGTAGGCCACTTGGTTATTTATGCAGAAACCACAGCCACTATAGTTCCACGTCAGGACATCTGTGGCTCAGGTTTAATGAGCTGGAATGAGCTGCAAGAAACTCTACAGGCAGAAAGACATGCGTAAGGGAACGCAGCTGGGAGAGGAGAGATGTTCTGATTTCTCTGAACATTTTATGCTGTGACAGTGGAGATAGAGGCTGGTAGAGCTGATGGGATCTATAGTACAGACCTAAAGCCCCCCCCCCCCAACCCACACATATGCACTGTGGGAGCAGAAGAGATTAGATGGCTTCCAACTTTCTTCATTTGCGTATTTCTTTGCACATAATTTTTTGTGTTATCCTTTTAGTCAAGTAGTGGCTTCCCTCCACTCTTATCACTTTCCCCGATTTCGCTCTGAGAGATTCAGCTGGGCTTCCTTTTTAATGAACTTACCCTCGAAATTCAGCTTTTTTTCATTTAAAGAGCACTGAGTGAACCTCAAACCCACCCACTCTCTCTTTCTCATTCTCTCTCTCTCTTTCACTCTCTCTCTCAATTTAAGATACTTTATCTTTATAAGGACAGATACTTAGGTGAATGGATATCTCTGTTCAACTTTCTCACACATGCACACAAATGTAGACCCTGACAAATAAAATCACAAACACACACACACACACACATTCACACATTCACACATACAAAAGAATGATATTAAGGATCGCGTCATTTTCGGCAGAAATGTCAGGGGGTGTCGTAACCTTTACCAGAGCAAGTTATCTGCCTCGATAGCGAGACGGAGGGGGATGCCAGGGATCGAAACGACGTGATGGGATTTGAAAGGTCCCCATCGGAGGCTGGCCCTGGGGCTATCTCCCCTTCACAGTTCAGCGACACGAGCACCCCTAACCTCCCGCCCGTTAACCAGCCCCCCCCCACACTTTTATATTACCTTCACATGAACCTCTTGGTTGACAGGGATGGGCAAAGATGCATCAAAATGTACTTAAAAGTAAAATACCATAGGCCTAAACCATTATTGTAAATCTATGATTAGTTTTAAGCCAATACATCAACTATAGAGGGACCTGCCTGTTTCGTGCCAAATCTCCACACATCCCTATGACCACCCAATAGAAGATTTGTCTTAAGGTAACCAACAGTAAACTTAATGTTTAATGACTAACAAACAGCATGTTTAATGTAACTTAGTCACTTAATGTTTAGTAATGAAGGCCTATTGCGTTACAGCAAAACACCAACTTACAAGTCCTTCGTTAAAAGAGGACTGGTAGCACCAGTATCAAAGTAAGTGATAAATACAAATCAAAATTTAAACACAGTTTACACTTTATATTATACAGAGTACACAGAGTTCTCACTTATCCCATCTCTGATGACCAAAAATGGCAATTCGAGTTTGAGGCATGCATTTATACACAAGGTTATTCTACTCAAATATTTTTGTTTAGTTACGCCATCTTGTGTGTTATTAGAGACTGGTCTCACAAGTTTTCATGAAGCCATCATGATATTCAATCGAATAAACAGTAACTGTTAACTAGACGACATTTCCGCAGAGAAAATGAAAAGTGTGCTTGCGCAAATGCAGAATACAGAATTAGCATTAGCATAGTATTTCCATAGCATTAGTATTAGCATTAGCATAGCATTAGTTATATTGTGGGTGGTGCATGAAAAGGTCCTATACATCTGGGCTAGAGAACCGATAGTTCATCTGCATGGTGTGTGGGTCTTAAATAGGTCAGGTTTATTATGGGTGGAAGGTGGAAGGGTCAGTTGTACTGGGGACAGAGCTTGGTAAGGTAAAATGTCGGGTGGGAGGAGAATGAATAGATCCATTTTGTGGGCACAAATGGAAAAGTCAGTTGTATTGTTCATGCATTAACGTTAAGAAATGTGGGCATATCATCTTTTGAACATACAGCAGGTGTCCTTGATGTTTGTACAGAGAGGAAAATGTCATATGGAGTGTAGGTTGTCTTTTATGAGGCCTGATGATCTAATCTAATTAGAGAAGGGAGAGGGAAACTATTTATGGAAATGCTGACGAATGTACCTGTCGCATTCAGAGGGCCTTGAGAAGCTGGCATCAGGTGGGGGGGAAGATTGTAGTGTTGTGGGCAGTAGAAGCCCAGTGTGTTCACTGACAACCGCAGGCCAGCAATCGTCTGGAAGAATGAAATAAGAACTCAAAGGAAACCTAAAAGAAAACAAAGAAAAGGATAACATAAAAATACAAAAATATATAAAATGTATACAAAGTTTTATAGGGTACATGGGAATGTGGAGGTATTGGCTACTTCTGCTATCTCTATGTTGCTGAACCGTAAAAAAGCACATTGAGCACCTCAAGTATGTCTAATGTGTGCATGTAATCACCTTGTCAAATCAAGTAGCTAATCAAGTAGCTCCCTTAAGTTGCTGGGTTACTTGTCTTTCTGATGATTGTCAGTCTAAGCTGAAGACATGACGCAACATCATTTTGCATCTGAATGCCTGATGTGCCATTTTATAATTCATTTCTTTTCGGAAATTGCTTGGGAACACAGTCCTAGCCAGCGTTGTGTGCACTGTTCAACAGCTTTTTCATTAAGCGGAGTAAAATAATGCCAAACGTTTTGAAGTCTCCGGTGCAGCCTCGCTGAGCAGAATAATCACTCTGTTTTGTGCGATCATCACCACTCCCCTCAAACGTAGCAAACAGCAGACATTAGGAATTCATTATTACCAACTCAGCGCTGCCGACATCAGGCAATAGCAACTTGTACATGTCATGTGTGTATTATCCCAGCATCAAACATGACTAAACAATCTGTCAAAAGTTGTTCAGTTACAACGTGTGTTTAACGAGATGCATCATATATTGTTTGTTTTCAAACGTTGCCACTAAAATCCAGTAATGCCCTTTATGTGGTTTCATGGTTAAACATCTTATTATACAACTGTTTCTGATCCCTCTTTGTAGCTTAGGAGTATATGGGCAGTTCTGTTCATTTGCCTTTATGTAAGATGTAAGTAAATGATGCCTGTTCTGATAGCTTGCCACTCCTAAAAGCAATCTAGATGGAAAGATCCCTTCCCCCCCGAAACCATATTGCCCCCCCCAGGTGATGATATATACTGGCCCCCCTTAAATAGCTTTGGCCCCCCCATGGTAAAAAAAGTCTATCTCCGCCACTGCTCCTTAGGATTTGTCTTAATGGGCGGGGCTAAAGTGCTGTGAGTGAACAGGAAAAAGTAAATGTATTAATATCCATGACATTACACCAACAAATTCCACTGTTTTTCAGCATACATTCCATATATGAAGGAAGGGAAACCATACAGTTCACACAGTGTGAACAACACAAAATTCTTCCTCACTGTCAAGCAACAGGCAGTCAGGAACAGTGTGAGCAGAGTGTGGGGACGGTACCTCACTCAGGGTAACTCAGAGGAGCTTAGCAGTCGAGCCCAGGACTTCCCGATCGCAGGGAGAACTCCTTAACCACTAGACTACCAGCTTACAAAGAAATACTAATTCCTGTACTGACACAAAATTTCTCTCAGCACACTCAAACCACGTCCCAGGTCTTTAATAAGGTGGTGCAGACTTGACGTTGTTTAGAACAGAACATGACTCATCTGATAAAATATTCTCAAGACACACTTGTTTAAAATTGCATTTAATCTTATTTGCTCTGTTTTATTTGTTTTAGTGTATTTTATTGTCTGTTTCATTGTCTTGTCTTTTGTAAATCTGTGCAGTGTCCTGAAAGATGCCTAAAAATAAAATGTATTACTGATATTATTACTGTGAGCTATAAAAATGAACAGAATTTCCTATGTATTTAAATTTTGATGAAGGCCATCCCAAGAAAAGCAGAATGATCATGTGTTACACTACTGCTGAAACACTCAAATGATAAAGACACATATTTTTATGCGTATTATTTTTCTCATTCACGTTCCCCTTCAATGTGTTAGCCCACAGCTGATTCACTGATAATCCACTAATGGCCAGTCTGGCCTTGTCATCCCATGCCTTACCAGAATAGTCTCCCTCTGTTCTCTCTTTTATTCGGCACCTGCTGAGCAGTTTCTGTCTGCGGTTCCCTCTCCTCCTCCCTCCTCCTTTATCGCTCGCTTCTTGGAGGCAACCCATGTGCGTCCAATCCGCCCGTATGGAGGGAAGCAGGCTGGTTCAATCTGGCAACCCATCTTTTATTGCCAGTTCATAATTGAGACGGTTTTTCTGAACAGGTGAAATCTGCCAAGCGCAACTAATGGGATCTCTCTCTCTTTCTCTCTCCTCCCTCTCTCTCTCTCTCTCTCTCTCCTCCCTCTCTCTCACTCTCTCTCTCTCTCTCCCACCCTTCTCCTCGTCCCTTCCTCTCATCACTGAGCAGCCTCTGCCATTTATTTCACTGAGAAGAAAGGGGTGGTGGGTGGAAATTAATGAAGACGATGCCTCAAGATCACTAAGCAGGGGCTGATTCATGTGTACCAAGCTAAAATATATTCTAGTTCATTATATGTTGTCGCATATGTCTCAAGAGTTTAATTTAGTTGGCCTGGTCATCCGTGAATCTTTTCTCTATTATGTCCTTCACCCTGCGGTCAAGGTCTGCTAAACGTTCATTAATTCATGCAGCTAAGTTTCGGAGTTGTTCCGGTTGGCGGCTGTTACCAACCAGTGACAGTTTGAATGAAGGATTTGACCTTAAACACTTTTAGCTGTAGAGGTTTATCTTTCTTGGGTTGCCATATACTTAAAGGTGGTTAGGAAAAAAGACTCGAGCAAAAGTACAGCAGGTACCTACAGGGCCCATGGCTCACATTTTTCTTCATTTTTCTTCTCCAAGGTTCACTTTGGTGGATACATTTGAGGTTTTATGCAGTTTTTACGGGTCTTTTTTCATCCTCTCATTACCCCTTTGAATTAAACAGGCCCTTTCTGGTCCTGGGTCTTTGAGACATGTATGTAAATGATCTCTGTTGAGCTGATGGGCTCCCCTGTATTATCCCTCATTCAAAAACACTTACCTTTAACGGATTTGGCAGATGCTCTTTTACAAAGTGATGTACTTGAGTGTATTTTAGTCCACTAGAAAATACTAGAATTTTAAGCCTAGATTTAAAATTAAGAGCTACTAGAAGACAAGGATTCTATCAGAGATTTACTGACTTCTCCACTAGGACCCTGTGATTACACACACCAAGAAAGCAGATTTCTAAGGTATCGGTGAAGCTGTTGGTTAGATCATACAGTTGATCTCCTCAGTGTTCATTGAAAAGGTTGGTCCCACAAGTTCCAAACATCGGGGGAAATTTGTTCCACAACTTTGGTGCCAAAGCTGTGAAAAGTCTTGACACAGGTCTACCAACCTTTGCGAAGAGGGGGGATCAAGTTGGGCTGTGCTTGAAGTTCTTACAGGCCGAGCTTAGACCACAAAAGGCCAATTAGTTCTGACAGGTAAGACAAAGCTGGACCAATTTTGGTTTGTAGGCAAGAATTAGAGTTTTAAATATTTTGCGAGTGGCAACAAGAAACCAAAGGAGATTTTTCAGTAGTGGTCTGGCAGAATTTTGGTGTATTGAAGACCGATGAGGATAATTTCTGGATTGCCTGTAGAGACCTGGTGGCCTTCAGAGGAAGGCCACACACAAGTGCGTTACATTTGTCATGTCTTGAGATGACAAATGACTGGATGAGTATCTGAGTATTGTCAGTAGTGAGTAATGGACAAATTTTCCCTGATGTTACAGAGACGGTACCTGCAAGTTCAGGACAGATTGTGAATGTGAGCTGAAAATGAGAGCTATATGTAGTGCTTTTTGTGTAAGAGCAAAGTATGATCAGGTTGGGTCTTAGGAATGCATGGCCTTGGATGCACAGCAGCCCAGTTTTGCTGGGATTTGGCTTCAGGTGATGCACTGTCATCCAGGAAGAAATGTCGTTCAGACATGTGAGATCTGGGCTGCGATATGAGTCACCGGATGGAATAGAGGATGAGTTGAGTGTCGTCAGCTTCACAGTAGTGGGAGAAGCCATGTGCAGACATGATATCTCTCAGAGAGCAACAGTAAAGGAAAAGAGAAGGGGAACAAACACTGAGCCTTGTGGAACACCACTGGAAAACACAGATCCATACAGCACCAGTGACTCAGAGTTTGGTGAGTGTATCAAGAGGGATCTGATGGTTAACCATATCAAAAAATGCAGAAAGGTCTAGAACAGGGGTGGGCAAATCCGGTCCTGGAGGGCCGGTGTCCTGCACAGTTTGATGGTAGTTCTCCTCAAACACATTCTCTAAACCTGACAATTAACTGGCAAGTTAAATCAGGTGATTCTGAGGAGGGAAATCACCAAAACATGCTGGAGAAGGGAGAAGGTCTGAGCATGGTCGTTGCTGCCATTCAATCCACTGCCCTAGGCAATGTGAGATGAATGTTCAACTAAACAATAAATTATTAGGAGTAAGCTTTGCTTCATTTAGGCTACTTAAGCAGTAAACCTAGAGTATTCATCTTTGATGAGCAATTGTTTGCCATATTTGCACCCTCCCCTACATTTGACAAAAGACAATTCTTTACAAAGAAGCGGAAAGTAAATTTCCCCACAAGATGGGAATGTTGTGTTACATCTAAAACTAAATTAATAATAAAATGCACCCAAAAAGCCATTGTTGGTTATAAGCTGTTTCACATTAATTTCGTTAGTGTAACACAGTTATCTCCAACAAAGACTTAGCAGTGGGTTTAAGACAGGCTGATAAATATATGGACTAGTTAAATGAGGACTTGTTGAATTGTTGAACTTGTCTCTTAAATAATCATTGAATTAAGTCACTTTGTAGGTAAAATTAACAACCTGTTATAAAAACACCAGAATACAGGTAATGGCATCTAATTAATTAAAATTTTGGGGGAGAAGACCCCCAGACCCCCCCACCAGTGTGTCCCCCACATTCTGAATGCCTCTGATGG
Organism: Ladigesia roloffi; assembly: GCA_037577295.1. Taxonomy (NCBI): domain Eukaryota; kingdom Metazoa; phylum Chordata; class Actinopteri; order Characiformes; family Alestidae; genus Ladigesia; species Ladigesia roloffi. The sequence continues at coordinate 20,833,639 of JBBKCR010000101.1, forward strand.
CCCGGTATCCAAGGTTTGTCAGAAGCATGGGTGACAGGATCGGATCAAGGGCTGATGTGGTCGCTTTTCAGGATGTGAGGAGCTGAAGAAGGTCATCCATGGAAAGTGGGTTAAAGCAGGAAGGTGGAAGGTGGTCAGCAGGTCGAGAGTAAGAGAGAGAGTTAATTACTGCAGGGAAGGATCCTTTGGTCTTGCTAGTTTTTCATCAGAGAAGCTGGCAAAGTCCTCTGAGGTGTTGGAGGAAGGCGCAGAGGAGCAGGAGTTTTGAGAAGTAAAGAAATGGGTTTGTGAGGTTTGGACACAGATTCTTCTAGCTTTGCTACAACAAACCCTGTCACCGGCCACCTGTTAACCAATCACACGCCTGCCAAAGCTCATCTCCACAGACTCTGCGCACGAGACATCCTTTCAGCCACAGATGCAATGACAGGAAGGGAATCAGGCGAAACAGCTCTTACAGTTTACGATGGAAATGAAAGCCTAATTTGATTCTACAGTGATGTTTCGGTGCACTTGTCTTTTGATAATTACAGATAACAGTGCAAAATGTTAATCTTACAAGATATACAGTCTCCAGTGATGCATATCCACTCAGAACAGCCCAGTAAGCCTTCACAGGGATTCTGTTTTGTTTATCTCTGTCTTTATCATCAGAAATGGACTTGGACTGGAGTAGTCCCAGACATGGATTTATCCTGGACTAGACAAAGGTGTTTTCTGTGCAGAAGTCCTATGCAAATTTTTAAAAGCCATTTTTCTCAATGTGTGAGACCATCTGTGTAATGGTGGCTGTTTTAAGCCACCGTTTTTGGGTTTGTGCACTGTTTGTTTGGGTTTTCACTTTCTGTATTTCTGGTTTATTTGAGGGACTTTTATGTTGACACTTGGTTTAGGTC
>JBBKCR010000101.1:21142755-21165546 GCA_037577295.1 Ladigesia roloffi
GTGAAAATCCCCCTTAGCAGACAGAAACAGACTTTTACAGGCACTAAACACTTCGTTCCTACTGTGAGTTGGGTTAAGAATTAAGTGCATTAAAAAATGTGACCAAGCAACACCATAGGTTCTCCCCTTAGAACCAACCCAAAAATATTATGTGCACCTCTGTATATAAGACTTTCATTACAGCCAATAGAGACATTTTAGGTTTATTCCAACAGTCATCAGTCTGAGAGAGGTGTAACAACATCAAAACTGATCAAAACGGCCTTTAGGACAACTGACCCTGAGAAAATCTTTATAAATATTTATGAAGGATTATGTAGGTGCCATGGCTTAATGAATTCTGCCCTCCTGCATCTTCTTTTATGACAAAGGATAAAAGGATTCAGATTCCTTTACTTGAGTGTGTTCCACTCGATGTAGCCTTTGGCCTCCTTATCGAACACTTTAAAAGCAGCTCGCAGCTCTGCGTCCTGGTTTTTGGTTCTCTCGTGGTAAAGAGCCATGAGGCCCAGAAAGCTGCTGCAGTTGAAGGTGCCTTTGCCTAGAAAAATGAAGAAAATCTCATCAATGCACAGACAAGCTGATTAACCATTAAGACACTTCTTATACAGTAACTCCTAATAAATCAGGCATTATCTTTATGTGCAAAATCTCAGTATCGAGGAACAACAATTCTGTTACTCACTAGGCCGGCCCAAGTAAAAGAGGAGATATTTTATTATAATTTGCATTTAATGCAGTTATTGTTGCTGCAAACTGCCTTGCTTGGCAGAAAAAAATCCTTAATATCTCTGTAACAAACATAAAAGGGGTTGGATATTGCTATGTTGGTGTGATTAATGATGTACTGTTAAAAAGTATTTGAAAACAATAGTAAGAACTGGAAGGTGTGTACTGGAATAAGAGCATTTATAGGCCCTTTTATAGTGGTATCCTACTGTTTACAATCATAATATAATTTACTTTACTTTAATATAAAATTATAGCAGTATTATATTGTTGTTTGTTGTTGTTTTTCATTTTAAAAAAGTCAAACGTTTAAAACAGATTATTTCAGGGTCCTCTGTTTGATCTGAAAGCTTGAGGATTGCAGGTGTGAACTGTAAAATGTGAACTAAAGTGGTGTGAATGGAAGAAGTGGCAGTTTCACCACGTGGCCTGCAGGGGGCGCAAAGGCCTCGCGCACTGTCTGCAGGGAGCGCTGCGGCAAATGTGTGTTCTGTGGCGCCCCCGTGTGGTCAGATCCCCCCTGAGCTCTCAGGCCTGTAATCCTCTTAAGTGTCCCTGTTTACCAAACTCTCTCTGCAGGAGCTCAGATTAACTGCCTCACATCCACGGTGTGGAGGGCAGGAGAGGGGGCATAATCCCAGATACTGGGGCATAAAAAGAAAATTACACTGCTCTGGGATTGCGGTTTATTCTGCGTATTTCCCTGGTGCCTGAATAAAGCGGATTTGGGCCTGCTGTAAATACACTGTATTTAACTACACTGTATTTAAGCCACGGCAGATGTATTTTAAATAGTAATATTTATAATAATGGGATTATTTTTGGCCACAATATTATTAGTAATAATAATAATAACAAAAATAATAATAGTAATAATTAGCTGGTGGTCTGGTGCATGAGGAGTTGCCTCTGTGATCCGAAGGTGTTCAGTATAATATGACAAGATATAATATGCCATGATATGATATATGATATGATTGTGTGTGTGAGTGAATAGTGTGTGTGTTTGTGTTTGTGTGTGTGTGTGTGTGTGTGTATGTATGTGTGTGTGTTTTTGTGTGCGTGAGCGTGCCCTGTTAAGGACTAAGCGGTTACAAAAAATGAACAAATAGGCTAATATTAATGATATGATGTATGATATGACCGTGTGTGTGAGTGAGTAGTGTGTGTGTGAGGTTATGTGTTTGTTTTTGTGTGTGAGAGTGTCCCAAATGCAGATATGATATATGAGATTTGATTTCCCATCAACATTTTAAGTTTACTTTAAACTCACCCTCTTTGTCCACGTCTTTGGCCATTTGACTCAGTTCCCTCTTTGTTGGGTTGATGCCCATCAAACTCATCAGCCTCTCCAGCTCCTGCGTCTTCACATCTCCATTCCCTTCTTCATCAAACATCTCAAACACGCCCTTATACTCAGAGATCTGCTCTGGGGTCAGCTTGCTCGCCTCAAGAGGGCACAGAGTTCACTGTAGTCAGCCCGCCTGCTCCGTCAAATAGCCTTTAAATAACACTGTTTACGGGATTATAATCTTCATTGTATTATTTAATGATTTAGTGATCGTGGCTCTAAAATGCTGATCACCTTCAAAAAGTAGTTCATCCTCAAACTACAAGTTAAAGAAGCTGGAACCTACATTTTTCTGTTTTATTTCTGATAAGATACCAGAAACAAAAATTTTTTACATAATTTGACCTCATTTTACGGCTAAAAATTAAACACACTGTTTTCATAGCTATGCCTCTAATATATGTATATTTATGTATGTTTATAGACATGTATATTTTTGTGAATGCGTACAACTTTCATTTATATAAACAGTCCAGGCTAAAGCACTTCTAACTTTATCTTGAACTAGGCCTGACACACAGCACTGAAATTGGGCTTGCCCTTTAAAAACCATAGAAAGGCTTATTAGGGAACAAAATAATGTTCATTTATGGAATCGTGTAGAGAATCCTCATAGGCATCCTAACTTTTAAGCTTGAAAAGTTGAAATTCCGCCAGATTACTGCAGTTGTTGTGAAGGTCATTTCAGTTCACAGTACTTCAGTGGACAGAGTTACTTATGGGTAATTGTACGGTACACTTTTATGGATGAAAATCTGCTGGAATTTGTAGCAAAATACAATAATATACCCTTACAAAAGAGTATCATTGTTTACCGCAACCTAAAACAGCATGTTTTGCAGTTTTATGCAGCATTTTCTTTTACACCAACTATATATGACTATACAGTGATGCTCCAAAGCGTCAAACGACCTCGATACACAAAAGGTAGAACATTTTTGGTGCTATATAGCACAATTCTTTAAAAGGTTCTTCAAAAAACTTTACACAAAAGGTATTGGATCATGACGAGAAACACTGAAACCATGCAAAGAACCACTAAACCATTTATAATCATTTATGAGTTTTTTATGTAGGCCTACAGTACCGTGCAAAAGCCTTGTCTATGCAATTTGTTTACATTACGTGAGGAGAACACAGGTTCGGTTCCAGATTCCTCCTCGGTTCCTCCAGCCAGTGTTTGTATTAGTGAAACTCCTTCAGTAGCTCCTGATTTAATTTAATAAAGGACTGATTGATTCAAACCTGGTCTTTGATGGAAACTTTCCCAAGGAACACATTAACTCTACACACACAATCACTATTTACTGTGTAATGATATTGGTATTTTTCCTTTTTAACATTTATTTACTGTATTCAACAATATTAATGTGAAAACACACACTCAACACTATTTAATTTTTAAATATTAATTTTAAACTTTGCACAGTATTGTATATCCATTGTTTTGTTACTAAAGAACCCCTGAAAAAGCTTTTTTATCTGTAAGAAGGAAGAAAATACTCACCATTGCACCAGGATCCTGGACTGGAAGCTTCGGGGTCCACCGGTTTTGTGGCGGAGGGTCTTTGTGTTGAGGATTATAGTCGATGTGATGTTAAATTCTCCCCCGAGAGTTTTACACTCTTTTGTATAAACGCCATTTATGGTATCCAAGAGATTCTCCACCTGAGGGAGCATCAGCCCTGCGGCTCTCTAAGTACATTTACAGTGTGGACTGCATGTTGTCCTGGTTAATTAAGAGTCTGACCTCCACTCTGAGATGCTGTTTGGCCTATCAGAAAGAGAAGGCATTAAAAAAAACCTTTATCTTAATTGTCTGAATGACCGTGTCAGACTAAGGCCAGATAATTCCTCACCCCTCTCTGGGATTCGCTAACTTTTCAGCTGTGGCACTTTCAGCAGGTGCGGCGGGCTGATTGGTCCCGAGCGAACATCAGCAGACCAAAAACAGAGATATGCACCATTAGGCTTCTATTTCCAGTTCACAACAACTGTTGCTGTCATTAAAGTTTCTGGATTTCACCACAATGATGACTGTTGTGGTGCTGTATGGAGAAAAGAGCCTCATATTTTGGTCAATTTTATGGATAGAGACACTTAAATGCTAGAATATTCAGTGGTGATTTCACTGTTCTGGCCAGAAACTATGTATTATACTGTATTATACACACACACACACACACACACTGCAATTTATTTTTTATTCAGCATCTCTATGAGTATGACAACTATTCCATGGCAGTGTCTGTTAAATTCTTACCCAGGTACCTCAGTCTGCTTCACCTGAGTCACGTCGTATTTACAGAAAAGTATAAAACACTGCTGATATCAAAACTCTCACTGCACCATTTTTCTTATTTGTTTATGTTTTATCATGTTTTATGCCTTAAAGAACTATGTTTTTATACTGTCAGCAAAAACGAATGTCAAGTTGTTCAAGTCAATAATTGTACCTATGAAAAAAATGTGAGAAACTGATATGTAGAAAACATGTCCAAAAGTTTGTAGACACCTGCATATCCAGTGTTTCTTTTGAAATCAGGGTAGTTTGCCCCCCTTCACTGCAAAAATGCTTTGCACTAGATGCGCACATTGCTGTGGCACTGATGCTGGATGATTAATTCTAGATCCACTGCACCATGTCTCAGTGATAGAGAGCCTTTTACCCCTCTGGCCGATGCTTGACATTGTGCGTGGAGACTTTAGGCTCTTGTATAGCTGGATTGTCTCGCATTAAAAGTTTGTCTTGATATGTCAGCTTTCTTTATATATCTGGGGATGCATATCCTGTAAGGCCTTTTTTGCCGAATTAATTCCAGAATTTAAATGATTCATTATATTTACACAGATCATTTTACCCACCAAATAATTTAATTATACTGTGTTCATCACAAAGTTACAGCTTGGACAGTTTTTTTGTATTGTTCCTCCTGTCTGTATGATCTAGAGTGTTCTATTTAAGACAGAGGTTGATAAGACAGAGGATTATTTCTAGGTATTAACTGATCCTCCAGGATGGATTATGTGGATATATTTATTAATATGTATCTATTGTTCTGGATAATGTAGGGATTTGTATTTTTTCTATTTATTACTTGTTCCTCCTTATTACATAATGTATATATTTTTATTTTTAAGTGTGCATTGTTATATATGTTTTTTTTTTTCATTTCTAAGAAATAATTTTACTCTAGGTTGGATATGGTATATATTCTGATTTATGTGTGTACTGTTCCGGGATCGTGTATAAATTTATATTTATCTGTTAGTATTAATTGTTTCTTCAGGCTGTGTAATGTGTATATTTATATGTATTTATGTTGTTTCTTCAGGTTGCTGGGGGTTGAGGGGCTGGTGTGTAATCTGCGCGCTGCGGTGTGGGGTTTCCCGAGGCGCTCCGCAGGGTCACCGCGCCCCTCTCCGTGTGATGGCCGGCTGAGGAGTGGCTGAGTCCGGGCTGAGAGGCGGCTGAGGCGGGCTGGAGGGAGCGCTCCTTCGAGGAAGGCGACGGGAAGTGGCGAGCGGAGGACTAAAACGGTGCCGAAAACCTTGCCCTCGGACTCAAATGCCTGTCATTCTGCATCGCAGCTGAAACATCTGCTCCAGAGCCTTCCAGTGGTCCGTACCCCAGTCTCTCTGGAGCGAGTTTTTTTTTTATTATAAAATAAAACTGGTGGCTCCCTCCGCTCCAAGCTAGTTAGCTGGCTAGCTCGTCTTGTCCGTTGATGCGTGGATTTGACAGCTGTACAGTCGCGATTTTTCGGTCAATGCCCTTTAAAACAAGGCCAGAAACGACTGAGAAAAGGTAAGTGGTGATATTAAATATTTGGGATTAAATATTTGGCAACAGAATAGGCTTTTTGTCTGCAATAATGACTGGGTTGTTGTATGATGAACGGTGGGGCTGGAGGAGAGTGTGAGGAGGGGAGGGAGGGGGGATGTTAGCTTAGCTGGTAGCCAAACGATTTACATACAGACAAAACGACATGAAAATGCACAAATACCGTTCCAAACAAATTACTCTAGGGCTTTAACGTACCAGTGGTCCACTGCCTAACCCAGGTAAGTCCTATTTTCTTTCCTTTCCCTAAACATAGCTGAATGTAATTCTCGGTAGTCACATTAGCGAAAAAATGAAGATTTTTAGGGCCTTGGCTTCTTAATGCTTGTTTAATTTTCATTTCTAAACCACAATGCATACCTAATTGGAAATGGATAGTTTAGTTTATTTTAGAAGAGAATTAAGTACAAGTATGAACCCCGTTTGCTATTCAGTGTAAAATTTATTCTGCTTCTGCTGTAAGATGTGAGACTTGGGAAGTCAGCTAGCCAGCTAATTAGCCACTTTAAGGTGGCTAACGAGTCGGCTGAGGTTTTCCTTTGTTTTCCGCCACAAATAGATACAGGATTCCTCTTTTTGTGGCTAGAAATTCGGTTTAAAACCTTTACACACGAATCTTGTCCGTTACGTCTGCTTTCTTGCGTGTTCTGAGGCAGTATTTTAAACCCCAACTTTAAGTGATTTCAGCTAACTTGTTAGCCCGGCTAGCGGTAAAAATTCATCTTAGCTTCGGTGAGTACAATCTCTAGCAGATATGTAGTCCACTTTAAGTAGTTATGATTATTTTCTGTCTAGTAAATCAGATTGATGGAGTGTTAAGCCTGAACTCAGTGCAGAATTGCTTCTGTAAAGCCCGTTAGCTCAGCTATTAGCTGGAGCGGCATAATCCGTATCGAATTAAACGAGTACTCCGGCCTTTTAACTGCACTGGAACGAAATAATTGGATTTTCCTTGGTAAAACCTCTAGTTCGGGTCTTATTTTTCAAGTTAAATGTCTTAAGGGCGTCTCTGTGAATGCAGTTAACCTTAGCCACAGCCTGGTTTTTGAGGCACGGATGTCATTTTCGATATTTTAGATCATGCCACCGCCCCACTGCTTTGGATAAGGACATTAAAACTTATATTTCAGCCTTCTACATGAAAAGTGGCTAAAAGAAGGGCCAGTGTCTCCAAGAAACAGATTTGGAGGCTCATTATCGGCTGCATACGTGCCAGAAATAGAGACCCAGCCCTCTCGAGTTAGAAATCGGGATTTATTTGGGGGAAATAGGGTGGTTAATCCTTTTTATGGGCAGATCTGTATATGTCCATGGGCCTCCTCGGGGTTTGGGAGTCCATAACCCTCTTTCGAGAAGAAATGAAACCAATGGATTGCTCTCTACACGGCCCAAGAAGCTCCTGTGAACAAGATGGCGTTGGGAGCTCTTTCTCGTTGGCTTCCCTCTCTGCAAGATATTAGCATGCCATTGATTCAGCCTACAGGAAGGGCCATGGAGAGTGTCTTGTTCCTTCTATTCTTTCATGTGCCTTTTATTGTTTTTGCTTTATAAATATCCCCGTTATTCATTTTTGTTACTTTTTACAGAAGAAGCACCATTCAGCTGTGTTCTGCAAGTCATTTATTGCTAGACATGACCGCATTCCACCCAATGTATACCCTGTTTTAACCTTATTCAGGATTTCTCTTCACAGTAAATTACATTGATTATATTTGGAGAGGACTGCAGTTCAAAGTACAGTGTCCTTATGAGACTTCTGCACCACTTTGCACATAGACTGGGCCCATTGTCAGGGATACTGTGGTATGGCAGGTAGTTACTGGTGCCCAGAATGTATGATCCTGCTGGTGTTGGTTTAACTGCATTTTGCTTGTAGCAGGATAGGGGTTATATAAATCAATGTATAATGCTGTTCCATAACAGGAACATATTTTTATACAGCACAATTAAGGTTTTCGATGGAGTTGAGAAATATAATTTATACCACTATTCCGTAGTACGAACACTTTTTGATGTAGCAAAAAATGGGTTCTCTGATTGTGCTTATTAATACATTACAGCGGATGTATCGGTAATTACTTTTTTTCTCCCAACATAGATAGGAATCACTATACGCCTAATAATATGCAATACTGTTTTAGCAATATGTTCTGCATTGTAGCTAATAGACTGATATTGCTATCAACATTAAGTTCTCATCCAGAACAAATTATTTAATTGTTGAATATTAGAGAAAACCAATTACATTATTTGAACAGTCTGTCTTATCAGTCTAATCTTTGAGCATATAGACATGTTTGTTCCAAAATTAACATCAGCAGTTCTTTATTAGACTGTAATTTGTTGCGGTCAGTCGGTACACACTTCAGCACCTCGCACTCCTCTCTGGTTTAACCTACTCTCAAATTGTATTGTGTAAGAAAAGTTAGATAAATAATTGCTGAAGGTATTGGATTTGGTAAAGAAAACATTTGAATGTTGCCAAGCACTAGACAGAGATAAGTTGAGATGTATGGTAATTAATGTACATAACAGATTGTTTGGGAAATAGTTTAAAAAAAAATTTAAATGCTCTTCTGTTTATTTGATATTTAATGAACATCTACAGTAGTCAATTAGTAGTAATTTGAAGAGAAGAAAAACAAATTGTCAGCTTTGTAAGACATTTAAACACTTTAAATTAATTAACTCTGTCTTAAACAATGTCAATCATACCCCTTAATATATAAAATTGTTTTAACCTGATTATATAAACCCCAGTATATAAATAATATTAGTACGTATAAAAGTGGAACATTTGGAGCCTATAGCACCATGGTGATTTGAACAAGGCTATTAAATGAATATCATCTTCATGGATTACATAGAAGATAGGGTTAGATAAACATCAACAAATTCATTTATAAACATCACAATGTCTCATTGGTAAGCATTCAATAGAAATAGTGTGAAATTTTTATGCATAGAGTTTAAAAAGCTTGCAGTCTGAGCCAAATTCCCATGTAAGAGTCTTGTAAAAAGAGATTGTAAAATACCCCTTAATTTTTTTTTTATTAAATATTTTCAAGGCCATGGCACAGATCACATGCATGACAGTTACATCCATTGAATTGTCTTGGTGTTCCAGGCACAGATAGCTTTGGAATCATCAGAGATCGAAGTCTAAATAGCCCGATGATGAAGGCAATGCTTAGATTATAGTGCCACTCTTAGTTTATAGTGATGCTACAACACAAAGCAGTGCTGTTAACAAAATGCTGACAGTAAAATGTTTATCGCAGAACGATATAAAATATTAACACACTACAAGTGCAAACTACACCTGTAAATCACATCTGTGAAAGTGAAACTTGAGTACACAATTAAGAATAATCAAGAATACACAACAGCTTATGATAAAATTATCAATAAAATTATTCTGAGCTTAGTTTCTATTGAATAGATTTGTCAACGGTCAAATGGGACCAAAGGGCAATGCTCATTTCTATAATTGGATATAAAATTTTGCAATAGTTTTTGTTTATTATAATGTAAAAACTCCACTATATTTTGTGCTACATGTTGCATTTAAAATGTTATTCTAGATGCTGGAACAGAGTTGTTTCCCTGTTGAGTGAAAATTGTTCATGGTTCATGACAGCGATGACACAGGAGGATAATTATTCTTAAGATGTTTTCTTTAACAAGCTGTCTATGACTTTCTAAATTATGTTTTTCAGAAAACAAAAAATGAGCCGCAGTGCACCCGATAGGTACTATCTGAGCTGATTAATGCGTTACCCAACACACAGAAGTCAGATTTCGTTCTGGCTACAAGTGACAGTGCGTGGCTGTAATGTCATCAGGATACAATCCAATTAATAGCCATATCAAGTAACAAGACGTAATAAGACTGTTTTTTCTTTTGGGCTGTGATTTTGCTGCCTCTGACTTAAGTAATTGAATTCCTAACTAGCTGATTAGATTAATCATCTATGTGAGGAGGAAGGCTAAACTCTGCGGAGCTGTGGCACGGAAGGAACCTAGTTTGACATTAATGGAAATTATCATGCTGGTCGTGACGTGGTTCTGTACTTACCCCCACACATCTTATTTTCTACCAAAGCAAATTTTCTACTAAATGAAATCTTGACATTCATTGTATCGGCAGGAATCTTGCTGTAAAGTATTCCAATGTAATATTAAAAAGGAAAAAACACATCTGCAGAAGCAGTGACAGATTTCTGACTCCAGGGCTTATGTTAGGCGACTGTTTAATGGCACTAAATGAGATTATGGACTTACTGTCTGTGGGTTTCAGCTTTTAGGATTACTGGCGTGGTTAATGATCGTGCCGATTATCTCTTCCTCCACTGCTGATGATCCAACTCTGACAGTATTTTTCTCATCAGTTAATGCCTGGCTAATAGTATACTTTATTATATTACTAGTGCAGCATTCTTATGATATAAAGGGACCATTTGTCAGATGTGAGCTCTAGAAATTTTAATGCATTTAAGCCATTCAAGTGAAAAAGTGGGCAGCCGGGAACACAATGGCCGCTGAGCAGTGTGTGGGGACAGTACCTTGGTACCTCAGTGGTGCTGCTAACAGTCCTGTAATTCAAACCCACACCCTTCTGATCACAGGGCAAATTCCCCAACCACCAGGCCACCAGCTGTGCCTATAATTGTTCTAGCAGTAGAGTAAAAGCCATGGTAACAAAAAATGGATGGTTATCCTGATGTGTATGAGAGGCGATCATAATATTTTTGCACTTAATACCAGTTATTATTACAAAAAAAGTAATCACTGTTCTAAATAGTCACCATCCTTTGCGATGCAGTTTTCCCAGCACTGTATCAGCTTCTTAATGTGTTCAGCAAATTGTTTTTGGCTGAGTGTGTAGCCACTGATGTACTGCTGCTTTCACATCATCACATGAAATTCTTCCTCTTAATTTTTCTGTGAGTGTTCCAAGAAAATGGAAATCTCATGGTGCTAAATGGCACTTAATCCGCAGACACACCCAATTACTACTCTTAAAACCCGCACTGTTTCCAACAAAAGTATAAAATGCAATTAATTAGATTATTTGTAGTCAGTAGTAAGTCTGATCAGCATCTCTGGGCAAATAGACATATTGGTTCCAAAATTTAACATCTGCCGTCTGTTGCAGTCAGTATGTACACACATCAGGACCTCACACTCATCCCTGGTTTAACCTGCACTTGATTTTGTATCTTATAAGATGGGTTGAAAAATAATAATCACTGAATAATCATTATCGAAAGATCAGTTTCAGAATGGAGAAAATGCCATACACTAAACAACAATCAGTTGCGATGTAAAGCACTAAAAATATCAGATGGTTTGGCCACTGTTAAACCTTTAAATTACTTTCCTGTTAATTTGATGATTATTGAACATCTACAGAAATCACAATTTTAAATAAGAACAAAATTGTTTTAACTTTACTATTGTTTTTTTCTGTTCAGTAACCCCTGACAGTCTGACCCTGATTTGATTCCATAAGGAAACACACAAACTTTCCCAACTCTATGGACTAATAGGTGTGTGTGTGTTTGCGCTCATGTGTGCGTGTGTGTGAGTTCAAAGTATAGACAGGATTGGTCTGGATACTCTGGAACACATCTACAGTCAGCTTTCAACTGTTTTCGTTATTGTTTAGAGTACTTGTGTTCTCTGAATATTTACAGATTAATAAATCGATACAGTGAGAAAATAATCAAACAGGTCCGTTGTGTTAAAAAACTAGGCATATCAAAAGGTTGGAAAATAACTAAGATTAAAATTTTTGTTTTTTTCTATTCTTTTAGTTGATGTTTGCAGTAATGATTGAATGAAGTTTAATGAAAATGTTGGATGAGGAAATTAATTTTGAAGATAGACCAGACCGTGTCAGAGAAACGCTTTATCATGTTTTAGCTTGCTTTAGTGAAATGGCTGAAGGAACTCTGAAGCCAAGTGTAAACATACCAGCAGTTCTTGGGATATTGAATTGTCACTGTTGACATAATTTCACAGAATTTGGTGTTTCTGAAGAATGTGGTGCTGATGCAGCACGTTCTATTTTGTCAAGGTTTTTGTTATTTAAAAGATTGTTGTCGTTTACTTGATGGCGCTTTTTAAATTAATGAGTCGTAATTGTTCATGCACCTCCTCAAAGGCAATTTGCCATAAGGATTTTTGTTCCCCAAAAAGTGCTTGTTACTTGAACCACAAAGGGAAAGGCCCACATAGGGTTACAATTGGAGGTCGACCGATTAGTTTTTTTCAGTAGCCGATGCCGATATTTTGGAGTCAGGGTCAGCCGATGGCCCATATATGCTGCCGATATTTTTTTTTTTGCCCAATAATTGTATGTTTCCCTCGCTATTGGAAGTAAAATATCACACTAATAACACGAAGATAGATACACAAAATTTCTCAACTTGCTATTTGTTGAATGACTTAAATACAAATATAAACGTAAAAAAATTAAACAAAACTTAACAATAACAATACAATGAAACTAACTTAAACTTGTAAACGATAAACACAGCAGCATCAAAATCTTTTAGTGAAAGCATATAGCTTGGGCTCACGTGTTTCACAGCAACAATAATACTGGGTAATTCGGCGCAGTGCACTTGGATATCGGCCGATGCCAATACATTAAAAAATGCCAAATATCGGCCCAATATATCGGTCGACCTCTAGTTACAATCACTCTAAATGTTGCTGTTTGATAGTCAGTCAAAAATTGGTGAGGGAAAAAAAAAAAGGTATGTAGTTTGGTGCTTTGAGAGTATAGATAGACGACAACAAATCACAATCATGAGCTCCGATGCAAAAGAAAGCATTAGTGTTTATATGCAGTCATACTTTGTAGTGTAAACTGGCCTAGAAACACTATTACTGTTATTCGTATTTTGCTTATTGTTTTGAACTGGTTAGGGCTCAGTCTGTTACAGTGAAAATATCAACTTCAGAAATTGTAATTGTAAAACATTTAGTTTTTCATTAGAAACTATTTCTCCTCGCATGGTGATACATAACCCAAATACGGCCTTTTGTAGTATTTAATACACTCTGATGTCTGATGAAAGTACATGACTTGTGGGGCAGCTGGTGGTCAGGGAGTTGCCCCTGTCAACAGAAGGTTGTTGGTTCAAATCACAGGACTGATATTAAGGTTTATGTGGCCATTATCTGATTTCCATGCCTGAGGAGTAATTCGAATCAGAATCAGAAAAATGTAGATTCTGGAGTTAATTGCTTATGTTAAGAATGCACAAATACTGAGACAAGAACAGTGGAAAATGAAGTCTCATTTCATGAAAAATGACTTACCTGAGACTCAGTGTTTTTCTAACAGCAGCCAAAGCTGAGCTTTGCCACTGAGTCTCCCATGACGTGACCTGAGTGGAGGCAGTCTGCCACACCTCTAGGCCATTTGCTACAGCACTTTTTTTGTCTTTCAGTCGGCTGACTCTAATCAGGTGCTTGTAGAAAGAACGAGAGGGTGTTCTAGTAACCCACAAGGAGATGATATGGATTAAACACTCAAAACAAGATCTGAACACATAATGTGGCCACAAAATGCTATAATACCAGTTATTGCTGCCACTCTAAACATAATCAGCAAGTAAAATGTATTTTCAGTTTTTTTATAAGTCTATTTTATATTTCTCTTGAGATTAAATTGTTTTAACATCTTTTTTTACATTTTTGCATTGCTTTGTGAGGAAAGTAAATATACTTAAGTGTGACAAATATAAACTAGGATTCCGTTTTTGTGGACTTTGAAAGGCGTTTCTATTTTCATCATTTGACTACATTGTCCTTTTTAATGCAGTGGGTTAGTCCCAAGAAATTTCTACAAACTACCTGCAGATTCTGTTCAGCTGGCTAGCCAGTAGCAGTGTAACCGCACAACATATTGTCGTACTGTACTGCATCATGATCTGTGTCTTGACTCAGGTCTGGCATTTTGGCTCTTGGCTTTCTTGTTAATTTTGATCTCATTTGCGCTGTATCGAAATTAACGACCACACACACACGAACACAGTCAACCAAACAAGCCACCTGTCCAACAAGATGGAAACATCGGTTCATACAGGGTTGCTGCTTACTGGATATAATTAGAAGTGCAGTAATGGAACAGTACTTGGAGAAAAATCAGTTAACGATTACTTTGACAGTTGTATTCATTCAGAAGCACCAATAAGAAGTCAAATCCTGTAAGATCAGGGGTGGGCAAACTACTGCCCGCAGGCCATGTCCGGCTTGTTGGTGTTTTTAATCCCGCCAGTGTCTCATCCGGGTCTCGTGCAGTTAAGTCGCAGGGCGGGACCGGGCGGAGCCGTGCGCTCGGTGTAAGTTTCTCAAATTAGGGATGCATTTGCGTTGTGAATACCACATACACCAACGCGTACGGCCATACCACTTACAGTGGCGGGAAGTTCAGCTCTATTCAGTAGTGATGCTCCGATTGATCGGCCACCGATCATAATCCATCAATATTGGCTAAAAATAGCTTGATCGGCGACCCCCAAAAGCGCCTATCAAAAAAGCCTATCACTTGACGTAAATTGCTCCCGCGACTTTTCCGCACGTGCAGCACGGTGTACAGGTAAACAACAGTAGAGCGGAGCTTACCAGTTCTCCCCTCTGGAAGTTTTTCAAAGTGTCCGACAAAGACGTAAAGTTAGCCGTTAGCAATGTGTGTCATGATGAATTCCCTCAAGGTGTAAAGAAGCCACTGCATTTTAACACCCCTCACATGATTAGGCATCTTAGAACACGCCATACAGCTGAATACGCAGAGTATGAGAAACTAAACCAGCCGAAGCCAACAACATCCCCATCCCTCAACCAGCCGACTGTGAGGGATGCATTTAAACGACGTGAACCAGACAGCAGGGATAGTACGAGGTGGAGACATCACGTTCAGAATTATGGAATTAATTTGTGTTACAGTAGCTTACATTATTTTATTTTTTGGATCCTGATGTAGTTGGTTCCTCAACTACATCGTACGTTCGTAATAATGCTGATCAGAGCATCTCTACTATTCAGAGAGCCGGCTCTTTTGGCATGGTCCCAAAGAAGAGCCGGTTCTTTCAGTAGCCTCATATTGTAGCCTAACGTGGCCTAAATTATTTTACAGTTTACTTATACTGCAATTTATGGATATAATATTGTTATTGTTGACTGTTTTGTTTTCTTAATATGGTTGTGATTGACATAATTCAGGTCTTACATTGATTGTTGTTTCCTGCCATGTCGCTCTTTAACAAATCTGAATCTAAAATCTACTTTCATAGGATAGGATTTCATAGGATGTAGAAAGTAATTGCCCATCACTGTGTAAGATGCTTTCAGGCCAACCTTAGTCATCTTTGGGACATAAGTTTCAACCTTTTGGTTACAAATGAAATCTTGGATAATTTAACTTAAAGCTTTCTAAATTTGTAGATCTTACCTCAAAATGTAATTGTGAAATGTAAACTTCGTAAATAAAAAAAAATAAAAAAAATTGTAAAAACAATTTGTGAATTGTAAGTATAGAATTGAGAAATTAGGGCACCAGTATACTCATTTGTTATTGCCCTATGACCATTTTTGCAACATTGAATAGTGAATTAAATGGAAATTGGTGTATGGCGCTATAACAACATTGGTGCATTGAGCAATGTAAATGTTGAGCCTGTTAACTCCTCATAAGCGTAGGTCATACTATAAATCAATTCATTTCTTTTGGTGTTGACTTTAGTTCAGCAGGCTAGTCCCTGGCCCTGCTCTGTCTCTTTACCTGGAGAAGCTAACTAAGCGTGTGTATGGTTTATTTTTGTGGCCCTCTAGGGAAAAGTGTAAAGGCAGGTCTTTCTGGGCAGATGGGATTAGTCAAGAAATGTCATTCTTTGATGCGCTACTTGATAACAATGCAAAGATAACTTCTCAAACTGCATCCTGCAGACCAGTGTTTGCACTACAACACATACAATACAGGCCTTACTGCCAAGTTTTGATTTTCTATGCGCAGATGTGATCTCTTTCTTGTTGGTTCTACATGCATAAATCTTAAAGGTCCCATGACATGATAATTTTCTCCTCTGATCACCCTGGTTTGCGTACGTGCTCACTCAGTCAAAGGCAGGTATCTCAAGTGCCATAACACTAACAGCAGCATGGTACAACACTTGAGTTAATGTGTGTGTTCACACACCATTCACACAAATACCTGATGCCTATGTAAGTTTACATTTGCAACAGTAGCCTGCTAGCTGTGATGTTAGCTGCAAGGCTAATATTACAGCCACATTCTAGGTAACCATATACAGCAAACAACAAATGAAATAGTGTTAAGTTGAATTACTTCTCCAAGGTTTGTAGCAGAGCCAAGGAGAGTTGGTACTGATCCAGACTTTGTTTACAGCCGTTCAGCAAAACCGACTCTGTACTGTGTCTGCGCATTTCCAGAGAATAAAATTCTCTGGTTCTTCATAGGCTAAAAAAATACTTTTGTGTTTTGTTGTACATCTAAGCATAGAGCAACTGCCATGCTTCACTCGTTTGCAAGCCATACTGTCTCTACAGGCAAAAGTGGTCTCTGACATGCTTGCATTGACAGTCAGTGAAGCAAACTTTTTAGGGTAGGGGGGTGAATTTCACCGGATGGGCATTACATTAGAAAGGGGAGTTAACGTTTCCCCTGATGACAAAATTATGGGAAAATTTCAGATCGGGCCATCTGAGCTGTCATTCTCTGAATGGCAGAGCAGCATGACCATGGCACTCTTTACACCTATTACCATTTCTGGCCCCTGCAGGATTAAATTAAGTCTAGGGAAAATTATATTGATGGGGACCTATTATGCAAAACTTACTGAGCTTTACAAAACATGTCTGTGAAGTTCTTTGAATAAAAAAGTTGGTGATTCCTCTTTGTGTGAGTGATTTTGTACACAGTTCAGTCCTTTTCAAAATGAGCCGTTTCAGGCTCTGTCCCTTTTATGCAAATAAGCTGTTGCTGGCTACAGCACACCCATCCCATGTTTCACCTGAACATTCTGGATTTTACATTAGAATCCCAGTTTTTTTCTTTCCTTCCATCCCTTCAGTCTGTGACAGTGGTCCTTGCCTGTATGGTGGCTAAGCTGAAGGAAGGAAGGTAGTGGGAAAGAGTGCGAGTGAGTAAGAAATCAACTAAGTGGACAAAAATATTGGGACACGTACACATGGAAAAGGCTGCATACACATGGATTAACACTACAGAAATATGAAACGATTTTTGTAGGGTTACAAATGTAGTGAAGGGAGTAATGTTGAGCAAAATCTTGACCGTTTGAAGTATTACTGATGTCTAACTCCTTGACCAATGTCCGTATTTCCCCGCCCCCAGTTCCAGTCTCGCTGATCTCATTAATAACACATCCAATCTAGGACTGTGTGAACGTGGCACAGATCAGAGTTAAAAATATTCTACGTTCACGCAGCTCTGAAGACTTCAAATCTGTGTCGTGACATGCATTTGATTATGTGAATGCAGTCGTAGTAGATTTAATTTGGGCAGTATTCGTATTGTGAAACTTTGGCATCAAGGTGGATAGTGCAGAAAAAAACCTTAAGGGTTGTATTGACATGGCATAGTGAGCTTAGAAAATATTGTCACTGTGTACCTTCTCCCAAACTGCTGTCTGATATTTTAAAAAGGCGAAGTCAATTTTATACCTGTTCCCAATTCTTAAATACTATTCTTTAATCCCAAAAACGAGGATATTGAAGTCTCTTCAGTACTTCTGGTGAACATAATGCATGCTTTGGTATGTAAATGTTATCAGTTGAATGTTGCCTTGCATTTCAATCTCTGTGCTTGTCTTCTGTCTCTGGGTTAGATCAGAGTGTGTCCCGGCAGCAGGAGTGAGGAAGAGCTTTAGAAGAAGAAAATGAGTGAACTGGACCAGTTACGTCAGGAGGCTGAGCAGCTCAAAAACCAGATCAGAGTGAGTATGCTCTCGCAGTGACATCAAAGGTGTTAAAATGATGTATTATTTTCACATCAGACAGTAATTAGTCAAATTAATGGCCATTTCAATTAAACACCCTGCAGTCCAGTATACAGGCTTTCAGACAATAGTGGAACTAACGGAACTTGCAGTGCAAATTGTTAACTTTAGTTTTGCTGTGTTTACCTTCAGTAGATAATTAAGTTACATCATCAACTAGTCAAATTTACTGTATTATTATGTCTTGTGTGTCTGAAATGGTTAAATCTATGGCATGGCAATATAAGGTTACCTTTCCTATCCCCATAATGTCTGGTGGGTTTTGTCCCTTAATGTGGCAATAAACCTCTTACCTTAACAGGAAGGGGGGACATAAACAGGTAAACAATGTCAGTCAAATGATACATGGTAAAAAATATGCCTGCATGAAACAGAGATGTACAGATACCAGGAAATGTCACTGGGAAATTGTCTTCATCAAACAAAACTTTTAAATTACCTTTAAAAGATGGGGTCATGTTTGTTTTCAATCCAGAGACAATGTTTACATCTGTATCCTCCTATTTATTTATATTTTGTCCCTCTTCAAATGTCCTTAATTTTGTCAGATCTGGTAACTGTGTGGTTAGTTAAATCCTTAAGCTGTTGATCAGGCAAAATCAAAGAGACCAGACAGTTCACATGTTCTGAAAGGCTTGCTGTCGTGGTGTACAGAGCAGAGAACTAGTATTTCGTTTTTGTAAAAAAAAAATTATTCAATTTCTTTGTGGTACCTCCTAAACAAAGGTCCTAAAAGAAGTCGGGGTAGAAGAGGAGGTCATCATGTAACTGTAAAATCAGAAGAAATTAGGGATGCACCGATACCGGTATCTGGTATCGTCCTCGATACCACATTTTCTAAAGTACTCGTACTCGTTAAAAAACCCCCGATACCGGTGATCGATATCATGGTCTGAGAAATGTCCGTGTTTAAGCGGCGTGTAAGGGGTTAAATAGTTTTTTATTCTGTAATATTGTTACATTTGTTAAATTCAAACTAGTCCCTTGTTTTCTTGTTGAATTATATGACTAAAGCTGTTACCTTTACATTTAAATCATGTTTTATTAAGTACTCTGTATCGGCCAGTACTAAATTGCAAGTACTCGTACTCGTTTTCCAAAAAAGTGGTATCGGGTGCATCCCTAGAAGAAATCAAATAAAGGATTTTGCAATAGCAAAGGATCCATTGCTGTTCATGCCCAAACGTGAGCTTTGAAATACACATTGTATGACTGTTTGACAACACTTTTAAAATTTTAGATGCTTGGCTTTAGATGCATTTCCTACAGTGGACAAGAAAGTGTGGAGCCTATTATAGAATACCAGTCATATGAATCTTAAGGAAAGTTCTGTTATCCGTTCAAAATGATTTACTTTCTGCATTTTCACTTTTTTTTTTAAATAGTTTGAGAGGAAAACATTTTACTCTTTTGCTATAATGAGTCAAAATTCACTGTCTGATTATCTAGAGTGTCTGGGGCCTGATTTCCAACCATAATGTCTGTTGAAGCTGTGTAAAATCTCACCAGGATTCAAAACCATAGTGCCAGCATGTTTGTACTGTTGGGTTCTCTTCTGCTCAGTGTATCATGTAAACTGCTTTGTTAAAGAGGGACCCTGGTAGATCGCAGAAGAGCTTTTAGTTGTGTCTAAGATCATAAAAATGAAACCCCTTAAGTCCTAGGACAGTGTGTTGTGTACAGATGAGAAGATTAACCTTAACCAGACTGATGGAATGAGGAAAAAGTGGAGAGGGGAAAATGATCCAAACCTATGACCTTAACTGTGAAACATGCCAGCTTAGGCATCTCGCATTGCCAGTGCATGTAACAGCTGATGGCATTGATAAAATGAATTCTGAAGCGAACAACACTTGATTGTACTTCACCCCACAGCTTTTCAGGGCCAAAAGTGGAATGTTCCTGATCAGCCAAGTCAGTCATGTGATTTCAGCCTTACTAAGTATACATTTCACTTTCTGAAGACAAAAAACAAGCAGGAACTGAAAATAACTATCACAGGCCTGGCAGACTGTCAGGAGGGAAGATACTTTGCGGCTGCAACTGTCAATAAGTTGCTAAGAATTTATTTTTTTTAAACCAGGTTTAAATAATGTTAAGTCTTTTATTTTTATGGACTGAAGGTAATTAAAGTGCTTTAAATTTTTTGCTTGTTTATTAGACCTGCCTGTTGTTGACTAAAGTATTTGTGGCTGATTTCCTGTTTAACTGGAAATATATTCTTATGAGAATAAACTTTGCATAGCGAGGATGCATTTTCATATGGCAACCAACTCTTTGCATAGTTTACCAAATACTGTTAGGATGCCTGTGTTATGAGTTCTGGGCACTTCCTGGTGTGACTCATGGCTCCTCACTGCGTAGAAATGTTTTGATGCTAAATTGTGCTGTTGTATGTCCTCCTACAAAGCAAGTATTTGTAAAGGTTTGCCGTAATGAGTTCATATCTATCTGTGGCTGACTCTACCACTCATTTAAACCTCTGAAGTTCTTCACTAGGGCACATAAACCTAGTTACCATGATTTTTTATTATTTTTTAAATAACCGACCAGTGTAACTAGTGCATTAAATGGACAAAATTAAATTTGGTTATAGTAAAACCAGTTTATTAGGGAAAAATACCTGGAGAGGCCTGGTTAAATGTACACATTTGGCATTTTCCATAGTGGCACCCATTTACAGGTCAACAGTTACTCCATCTTAATCTTGGAACATGTAGGCCAATCTAGGAGACCTGGGTATCAACTCGGTCTTTTCAGGCTGATACATATGTTTAACAGGATTTAGTGTAGCGCTTTCACCTCTCTGTAAGAAGGTCCTGGGTTCAATTCCCAATTGGGGCTGCCAGTGTTCCGTGTGTGTTTCTGTTGCTAGCGCTAGTCCCCCACCACTCCCCTGTCTGGTGATGGACTGGTGACATGTCCAACGTGTGTTTCCTCTTGTGAGACCTGGGGTAGGATCCAGCACACTACAGAAGCAGGACAGGGCAAAATTCTCAGAAAATAAATGGAAGGCTTAACATTTGTCTGTGTTTTAGGATGCAAGGAAAGCCTGTGCAGATGCCACGCTATCACAGGTAAGACATTAACCAAAGAAAATCAAGCGAATTGGGTGTACCTATTTTTATTAAACCAAATATATATATATATATATATATTTACACGCATGGCATCAGTTAAGATGTCTATTTTTTGTTTGTTTTTTTTCTTCAGATCACAGCCAACATCGACCCTGTTGGCCGAATTCAGATGCGTACAAGGCGAACGCTGAGGGGACACCTGGCTAAAATCTATGCCATGCACTGGGGCTCTGACTCCAGGTACTCCATTTCGTGATATTAGCTGCTGTTCACCTAGTTAGAGATTTGTTGGGAAGATTTGTGTATGTATGCAAGCAAAGTGAGGGCAAAGGCTTGATCATTCACTTGCTTGAGCTTATAAAAATGCAAGTAAAAATGTCATTACATGTTTCATTGCCATCTGTCTGTGCATACTTCAGTTCCAAATGTAAATGTAATTTCTTTCTGAAGAGCTTTTCCCATTTTATCAATGCTGGAATAACACAATACACACCCCGGCAATAATCCTCAATGATATCAATGATATTAAAAAAAACATTTCTCTATCTAATACTCTTTAGCATGGTTTGCAGTGATCCGTAAATATTTGCTTATACAACAACTATTGTCTGTGTTCTGTTAACAAGTACATTTTTTGTTTAGAGTAAATATTTACTTTTATAGGTTTCGTTTCCATAGTAGTTTTCATTAATAACAACAATGATTCAAGGGAAGACAAATGCAGATCAATCACTCATTACCATCGGCTGTCTTTAGGGGCTTCCCTTCTCTGTGTAGGAGTGGGTGGGTGTAGTTTACACCAGCTAGTGGACATACACATAGAGTGGTGAATCACTTTCTGTTCATGCATGTAGGTGGTGAAGTGATGGCTGTGTGTAGGTGTTATGACTAAGCATGTGGTGTTGCTATTACTGTCATGGTTTAAATTCAGGCCCAAGCAGCACCAGCAGTGCTGCAGAAATGTTCTTTTAATAGTCCACCACAGTGTCTTGCATTCTTATCATGATTAAAATATGCATAATTGGGTTTTTGTATTCTTATCTATGGCTGGCATTCACCCCTGCGGTTTTACTTTTTGCAGGCTGTTGGTCAGTGCATCCCAGGATGGAAAACTTATTATTTGGGACAGCTATACCACAAATAAGGTAAGTAAAGAGGAAGGAATATGGGTCTCGGATGAAGACATCCTGTGTTGTTGCTTATCAAGTATATATCGTACAATAATACTTTAAATACTAACCACTCTATCGTTTAAAGTGGCCTAATTATTCCCCGTGTCCTACAGGTCCATGCCATTCCTCTGCGCTCGTCTTGGGTGATGACCTGTGCCTACGCTCCCTCAGGGAACTATGTGGCCTGTGGAGGCCTGGACAACATCTGTTCCATCTACAGTCTGAAGACTCGTGAGGGAAATGTGCGCGTCAGCCGTGAACTGGCTGGACATACAGGTACCCTCGACATGCTTGTGCACACCTGTGTCCATTGGCATTGACACTAGTGATGCGCGGGTCGGGTATTTTTCCAACTCGCGGGTCCCGCTTTTATGAAATTATTGTGCCCACCCCAGCCTGCCCCGCACCACTGTATTTATTTTTACAACCCGCCCCACACCCGCGACCATTACATAGACATACTAGGCATTAGGGCTGAAAGATACATCTTTATCGTATCTATATCTAGATATGAACTTTCAAGATATTACTATCGAAAAAAGCAACGATATGGACGATGTAG
>JBBKCR010000101.1:21229519-21239675 GCA_037577295.1 Ladigesia roloffi
ACACACACACACTCACACACACACACACACTCACACTTCAGAGACAGCAAAATAGCAGGGAAAATGCATATTGTGTCAGGATTTACCAAAGTTGACCGAGCGAAGCCCCCCGGCACCCTGCATGCCGAAGAGCCATTAGCATGTGCCGCATAGAACCTTCCTAATCCAGAAAAGTCACGCCTTTTGTCAGAGTGTTTATAAAGGACTTTATATAGGTTGATAGAGAAGCACTCCCAGAATTGTCCCTAATAACAGACCCACCTCCCATTTATCAGGTCAGTTTATTTATGAAGCACATTTTAAAACAACAGAAGTTGCAATAAAAAAAAGATAGAAAATAAACAAAGTTTTAAAAGAACTGAGCTGTAGTTTTTAAGAAAATGACATTCAAAGCCCCACCTTAATTTCTTCCATTGCCCATCACTGCTTAAAGTAAAGTGAAGTAAAATCAAGTAAAGTGAAGCGAAGTGAACTGTCCTTCGACTTAATAAGGAAGGACTTTCTTGGTTGGATTGAAGTGAAGCCAGCTTCCCATTGATAAGTCTTGCCAGAGTTTTATCTCTTTTAGGCTTAATTCTTTATTATTTTACTTCTTTCTTTCCTTTCTTCATATGAACACATGTCTGTATTTTTATTAGTTTAACAAATACACAAATCCGGAACATCTCAGTTACATTGTGTATCCTGCTCGACGAATTTGTACTGTCAAGGAGACTAAATGTAAATTATTGATGTAGTGATGCTAGCTTAAATTAAACTCATTTTTATTCACCACCGGAGTAGAGCTTTTGGGAAAAAAATGGTGTGTCAACATGTCCTGATGTTTACGTAATTATTTATTTAAAAAATATAATTTAATCCCTTATTTTACTTTAATACCTGAATTACTATGACACACCAGTTGCCATTTAATGTTCCTAATGTGTGTGCATGTGCCTGGTCACGGTGTCTCCAGTGAGAGGGGCGTCTTAGAGCATCATCTCCTGGGGTCCGTGGGAGCTCTAATTCTGCCCTGCATGTAATTCAGGGCTAATGTTAAAACTGCAGTCTCGAATCCCCTCATGCCTGAAGACCGATAGCGCAATAATATGAACTGGGGATGTTATTTAGGTATTTGATTCGTTTCTTTTGTGGTGTAACACGAGTATTCGCTGATGCCCAACCATTACTCTCATTCTCATTCCCAACATTCACACTAGGGCTGAAAGATATATCTTTATCGTATCTATATCTAGATATGAACATTCAAGATTTTACTATAGAAAAAAGCAACGATATCGAGATGTAGATTTCCCCTCTCCGCGCTCGCCCCGCCCTGGGTCTGTGACAGTTCCGGATTTATTGTTAAAGCAGAGCTGCAGTAAAAAATAAAACTACACTTTCCAATTATTTTTTAATTATGATGTTTTATTTTTCTGAGAAATGCTTGGTTTTCACCGAACCCGTAGTCATATCGTACCGTACCGATATCGAGATATCTGGCATGAAAATCGAGATATGAAAATTTTTCCATATCGTTCAGCCCTAATTCACACCACATTTTAATCCAGTTCTGTGTGAAATTGTGAATGAGATTGGATTCAGAATCGGGACCCTTTCGCATCTTAAACCCTGTCCACCCTGTTAGGTCAAGGAAGGGTCGTATATATTATAATATTTAGTTCCCAAAACACCAAAAGGTGGTAATGTCTGTGGCAAGACAATGTAATGTGGTGAAATACAAGGTGTAAATTTGCATGCAGTATCCAGTTATTATCCCATCGCTTCTGTTCAGAGATAACTACACTTTAATGATAGCTTTAAAGAACCCTAGGAGGGCCACATGTCTAAAAACCTATTTATCCATGAACTTGGCACTTAGTAGCTGCTAATTACTGATCATGAAAGGATGAGTGCACACTCGTCTCCTTCCTTTATTGCGAATTTGTGTTCAGGTCTGGTCATTTTTTGTTAGGTCAGTGTCTGTGACTTTGTAAAAGTGTGTGTTTTTGTGTATGTATATATTGTTTTTCTCTGCCGTAGTCCTTTATTCTCCATTGCTGTCTGGGGTTGAGCAGAGGAGGATGGGTTCCCCTTTTGAGTCTTGGTTCCTCATAGGTTGTTCCAGGTTTAGGGAGTATTTTCCAAAGGGGCTTTGGACCTGGATCCTGTAAAACGTCTGCTTGGTGACAATGTCAGTTGTAAAAAGCGCTATGTAGATAAACGTACAATAGAAATCAATCAAATTTTAGATGACACCAGTGCAGTTTAGGAAAGAACAGATTAACAAGACAGTCACAGTCTGCTTTACATGGAGAGGTAGCCTACCTAGAGGATCAAAAGGTCTTCTGGATGTTGTAGGTACCAAGCAGTAGGGCTGAAGGCGTTACTGTGCAAATGCTACGGTTAATTTATATCATACATTCAAATATCTGTTTCAAGCTTCATGTAAAATAAGAATGCAATCTTCGGATGTTAAATATAGATTGTCTTGCAAGCTTTGGATGTCAAAAAATGTTCATGTCAAATATTACTGACATGCTGTTAGAATTCCTCATGGTTAGTGGAAATGAACGTTATTTTATAGGCATGCCTTCGCCTCAAAAGGTGCATTGAGAATCGTTTTCTAAATGCAGATCACATCCACCTATTAGATCTTTCGCAAGTGTGTTTGACCCTCTGTAGATGTTTGCGGTAAAGGGCTTACGTTGGGGGAACAGAAACTTGCTTGGGAAGTGAATGTGTCGGCTTCGACATCTACGCTTCTTGTTATGTAAAGAAAAAACAAGCTGAGAGGAAGGAAAGAGATGCAGAGGACAAAAGAGAGACATTTCTGCTCTTGTCGAAATACAACCCTCTTTGTTGAGCTGCCCCGAGTTTGATTTTCTTCCATATAATTAATTCATAGCGGTGCCCTGAATAAAGCAGCAGGCAGAATGAGTCCTCAAATACTATCAATCCCATCATAGATTTCCTAGAGATCAGGTTAGCAAATTTCCCTAAGCTGGGCTTCGTGCTGATCTGTGGAGGGAGAGATAGGGAGGATTTAGCGCGCCGTGTCGTCGTGACTACAGAAGTGTGTCCTCAATTTCAGGCCCAGTTCAGTTTCGTGTTTGCACGTTTAACCTACTATAACTGGCCTTCATTCATGATGAGGTGCACTTGCTTGCATCGTTGCGGTGGATCTGAAATCCAGTAATGGATTTTAAAGAAAGCACAAATTCAATGTGAACGGTATTGAATAGGCAGCTGTGGC
The DNA here is from genome assembly GCA_037577295.1 of Ladigesia roloffi. Lineage (NCBI taxonomy): Eukaryota > Metazoa > Chordata > Actinopteri > Characiformes > Alestidae > Ladigesia > Ladigesia roloffi. The sequence goes on from JBBKCR010000101.1 coordinate 21,232,755, forward strand.
GACTTGCGCAACTGAGGTCTTGTTGTTGTGGGTCTGTTTATTCATTGATAAACATCTCAGACATGCTGACTAATTGGAGAGGAATCAGAAGCGCTCCATTCACAGCTCTCTCCTGTTTGAAAGAATCCACACAGATGCTTTTGGAACCTAGTGGCTTGTTTGATGGCATATTCGATGGCGACAGCTCACATTGCCCACCGTCTCCAATGGAAATACATACATCCCTTTATTGGAGGGTTAAACAGAGCTCGGCAGGAGTGCTGTTTGAAGTGTCTGCTCAGAAATGTAAATGTGCCTCGAGCCCTGATTAGCCCACTTGACGGTTGGCAGTGTTTAGAGGGCCGCAGATCAAAGACCCTAACAGCAGTGCAGATGCCCACTCTGTCATTATGGAATCCCAACAGTCTTTCTGTCAATATACTGACTGCTGCCAGTCATCAAGGTGTTCTCACTTTTAAGTGGACAAACTGAATTTTTTATAATCCAAATAGAATCATACAAATTCAGGACAATGGTGGAGATCCAGACCTTCTTCTGGATCCCATGTCTTCAGTCAGAGAGGTTGTGGTTTTAAATGTAAAGGCAAATAGCACAGGACTGAAATATCGCCAAAATAAATCTTTACCTTGAACTGATACCACCATTTATTGTTTGAATTTGGCATGCATGGCTCTCAGCCATTGTACTGCATTTCTGCGTTTCTATTTGGGATACTAATTTGAATATAACTGTTGAAATTCAGGACAATGGTGGAAATCCAGGCTTTCTTCTGGATCCCATATGACACAAATTACAGGACTGAAAATTAGCTTGATCGCTATTTATTGAATGTGTTTGTATTTTAATGTCCTGAGATTGCAGTATTGTTAATCCTGATGTCTGCTGTCATGTTATCTGGTCAGGTTTATTGAATGAAGCATATCTTCACTAAACTGAAGGCTACACCCACAATCTGCCACCAGTTAAGTAGAGTGTGTATGTTATTTTATTAGTATCATTATACAACTCTGTTAAAGATACTACTTGCTCAGGTGGTAGAATGGAATTCTCTGTTGCCAATTGACTTGAATGTGTGTCCTCAGTTTTAGGCAGCAGTTCAGTTTCGTGTTTGCACCTTTAACCTACTATTACTGGCCTTCTTTCATGATGAGGTGCACTTGCTTGCATCGTTACGGTGGATCTGAAATCCAGTAATGGATTTTAAAGAAAGCACAAATTCAATGCGACCGGAATTGATTAAAACGCTGCAGCGTTTGAATGGGCAGCTGTGGCTGTGGAGTCTTGCGCAACTGTGGTTTTGCTGTCTCAGACATGCTGACTGATTGGAGAGGAATGACCAACTCTGTTAAAGATAGTAGTTGCTCAGGTGGTAGAATGGAGATCTCTGTTACCAATTTACTTAAAAGGCTTTGCGACTGCCTTGTTCTTAAGTGGTTTTGTGACTGTACGTTTGGTCTCAGACTGAAACAACGTATTTCTAAAGATGATGAAATATAAGGAACACATTGGTAATCTCTTTAATTTCTCTTTCCCAACTCTCATTCTGTCTCTGGAAACGAACTTTCTTTGTTGCTCATGTTTATGAAACAGGCAAAGCTAATAAAAACGAGTGGGGTAAAGAATGGAAAAGGGTTAGGGTGGCTTTTTATCATGAAAGACGTGTTTTGGGACACAATATAAAGCACCTCAGACTACCTGCGGCCGTGTTTGCTCATTCTGACATCCTTGGAATGTCGTCGGGTTTGTGAACATATGGATTTATGAATTATTTACGCAGCCCTGCTCGGAATGACAAATTCCGAGCAGGGATTTTTGGCTTGGTTTTCCTTTTGGCTTGGTTTTCCTCTAGAAGGAAAAAGAATATGCAAAATTCAGTGCTTCATATGTTGAATCTCATTTGCAACTTTACTTGTTTAAAGTTCAGGAAAATACATTTTGCTTGAGTTACATAATAGGAATGAAACAGCCAATCAAAAGGCTGATAATTCATCACGTAATTATGTTGATGAACATTGTTTCAGACAATTGACTTCACCGGATCAATGGAGAAGAAAATAAAACAGAAGAAGATTTACTGGATGAATGAAAGACTGATCGTCCAAACTGACTTCACAATAAAGATGGTGGTTTTTCATTTAGTCAAGTGTTTCTCAATGATAATGTCTATAAACAGCTGGATGAAGGGTCCAACTGTTTAAATGACTGGGTGTGTCACTCTTTATTATGTTTTCGTACCCTGCTGTCATTATGATAGATTACTCATTTTATTGACTGCAGAGCACAAATTCCTGTCAGACTGAGACCAAGATGCAGAACCTGCAGATGAATAGGGCAGGAAGTACTACCAGAACGGTCACTAGGATTGTTGATTAATTTTTTGCGATGCTTTGCCTTATAAATAATTAGGATTAGCCATTACATTTTTATTTGTTGTTGCATGCTAATGCTAAAGTGCAAGACTAAAGTGGGTTAACTTCCTCACTATCAATACTTAACGGTTCATGGATGACGACAAACACACGTCAAACTCAAAAATATCTCACCACTTCCCTGTACATTTATTTTAGCACCAGACGGGAATTCGTTTTTTTTTAACGTATGACTTAAATGCTTTTTTTTCTTTTTTTCTTTACATGAATATCCTTGAAATAATGAAAAAAATCACATTCTTTTTTTGTGATCATGTGACTGCAAGAGCTACCGACTGTGGAGAATAATAATTATTGTTTCATTTTTTATGACGGTGATTGGATTAGCAGGTATGAGTAATATATTGCGGAAAAAATGAGAAAAAAAACTCGGATATAACCTAGAGAAACAGATAGACTGGTTGGATTGTAGATACGGGAAAAAACAGGAGACAGGTGCAGAAATAAGGGAAATTTGCAGTAAAAATGCAGTAAATATACAAATGTAAGTGAATGTGTCATAGATAATTTAGATAGCGAAATGAAAGTCTGAAGCTGTTTATTTGGCTAAGAGTGGAGTTACTGAATGTGCTGCAGGGAACTTAGTGTCCCAACAACAAATAATGAGGAGATCTGAGGAGATCATTTGGATCTCCTTCCCCTAAATCCAGGACATGATGAAGACGCTATCTGTGCAGAGCCTCTGCTGTTGTAAAGGACCCCTCCCACCAATCACATCTGCTGTGTTACCCCCTGCCGTGAGGTAGAATGTATTGCAGCATCAGGACCAAAACAGCCAGGTCCAAGCTATCCGACCCCTAAAGATAGGATAAGCTGAGATGATAAGATAAGCCTTTATTAGTCCCATAAGTGGATGGGGTTTCAAAGGATCTTGTCACTACCCAACTCCAGATCATCTTAAACCCCGTCCAGTGTCTTCTGCCCCTCCCTCCAGGTTTAATTACACACTGCCATTTCTTATTTGTACTCTGCTATCGACATTATCATTGTTTGCACTGAACCTTTTTGCACTAATGTCTCCTAAATGTTTGTTGCACATTGTCTTATTTCACTTTTTATTCTTAAGGTCATATGTTGCTCTGCTGTGCGAAGTTAATGACACCCAGCCTCATGTTGGAGCTTGTAGTTCTTGTCAACATTGTCAAGTAACTCTCAGGGTAAAGTACGATGTAACAGGGACAGTTTTACATTATTAATTTTACATTCATTGTTTACGGTCATTAGTCATATTTCATTGAGTTTTTTCTGCTGTCCGTGCTCCTGGGACTGTAAGGAAAGCAAGTTTGTTTAACCATGTGACAGTTTGTTGCATTTCTTTATCCACAGGGATTAGTCCCAACAGTAGTGCGCCTAATTGTAAGACGTGCTTGTACATAATTATGATAATGTCAGCAAGGTGACTAGAGACGAAGAGTGATTCAGAGATAAGCCGGTTTGTGTTTTGTGTGTCCTTACACGTCTCAACTGCGTAACCAGCACAGAGCCTGGTAATTTGTGTCCGTGTCACCATGGAGACTCGGATCCATCTCCAGGAGAGCATGATGTGTCTCTGTTTGAAGGGAGTTCAGCCAAGGCCAGTGATCAATGCACTGTCACGAGTCCTCGCATCACACATAGGTGAACAGCCGACTTGTTTCTCATGTGTGACAGGAGCATCTTTAGAGAAAGACCTTTCACTATGAAACACAATGTACTTAAAATATGCTTAACTCTACCGTAGTTTACCCCTGAAAATATGCCAAACACCTGAATTTGAATTAAGTGGCCATTCATTTGTAAACCGTTACCTTAATTTTACCTTAAAAGTGGATTTAAGGTGAGTGTGAAACCCCTTAATCCTAAATATAAGACATTTTCTTCAGGAGGCTCAGTTATTTAAAGGGCCAATTTTTAAAATAAGGGAAAAATTCAGTAGTTTTACCTCTTAATCAGACTTAATCTGTGCACTTTTCCACTTAATTTTCCTTACTTTACTGGAAATTAAGAAAAAAATTAAGGTTATATTAAGGGGTAAAATTAAGGGGTTTGGTTTCGTAGTTTTAAAGAGTGTAAGCTTGTTGGAGTCCGTCCTTTGTGGAAACTTTCATTAACCCTCTGGCCTTCCTCGTTTTTACTACCCTTTCAGCGTCCTTGTGGTCAAAAATGGCCACCAACAGATTAAGTCTGTGATGTTTATTTTATGCTTTTTGGCTATTTTTACTGCATAAAGTGTTTAATTAACATCAGTACTTGTCATAAGTATAAAAGTTCCTTTTTTTATTTTTTAATTCTTCAAATACCAGTTTGCACTATACACTTGTTAGAAAACAAAAATTTTAAAAGTGTAAATGTTCTATATACTCGATGCTGCTGGATTTTCTTGTGTTACTAAGAGTACAGTCTGAGATCTGGAACTGATTAACAACAACATTGATTATTATGCAGTGTTTATTTTTTGCAGGGAAAGCATAGTTAAAAAAACTCAAACTCAGCGTCCTCGTGGCCAAAAATGGCCGCCTCCTGTTTACACTCCCAAAATGTTATAAAATTAATATATATTAAAATATTGTTCAGCTTTCACCAACTTGATTGCTTAGATTAGCATCATTCCTTGTCATGAAAAGCAAAAATTAATTTAAATTAAGAATTTTAATAAATGTTTGAGTTTACGGTGCATGGTCTTTAACCTCAGTGGTGTAAGTATATCAGCTCTAGTCAATAAATTTTTCTACATATTGTTTTAACACCTTAAATTCTGAGTCAGATTTTATGCTATAATTTATTTGATGGCCAATAGGACCATATTTCTTTATTCCTCCCATTTAGAGCCGTATAACAGTCCACATATTAATACTACCCAAACACCACTGCTATGATCCAAATTGTATGTATGTGTACAGTACTGTGCAAAAGTCTTTAACCCCTGACTAAACAATATTTCCAACGTTTTTGACTGACTGATCTATGCTTTTACCAGCTAATAATAGAGCGTATGCAAATTAAACTTCAGCTTCTTTGTACCAACAAAATAAATCTTAATTTAATCTCTATATTGTTTGTTTGCATTTACTCTAATGTTGTGTTTTTGCTTTCAGAAGGTCGTTTACTGCTCAGTTAAATGGCTTTCATCAGTCAGTTTGCACCTCCGCAATAAGATAAATAAGAAAGAATACACAGACTGACTTTGCATTCCAAGCCTGTCAAATTAAAGCTGAAAATAGGCTAAATAAGGAAGCAGTTAGGTCTTAAATTAAATAATAGCTTGGTTAGTCTGAATTCCGAAACTGCATTTGTTAAATGCAAGCTCATTTTTGTCTTGACTTCATTAAACTGAAGGGCTCGGCTGTGCGAATATAACGGCACCCAGAGCGTGTAGTTCCTGTGAATATTGTCAAGTGACTCTCAGGGAAAAGTAAGGGACTCTCAGGGACTTAATGTTTTTTATTAATCTGGCTGAGGGATGTCACGTTTCAGATTCACTGGGTTGTGGAGTCGAGCCAAAGCACAGAGCTGTTGCTAAGGACTGTGTGCCGCATTCTATAGGCTTTTGATCTGGTGAACCGTCACATTACAGAACAGTCAGTAAATCTCTCACTGTCAGGACAGTGGAAGCAAAGCCAAAGATTTTATGTATTTCAGTAATATTGAAACTTCTATCAAATAAAATGTTCAAGTTCAATATTTTAAAATTGTTTTTGGCAATATATTTTATAGGTCACACAGTATAAGGCTATTCACGTTTTTAAATCAGTGTTGACGGATAATTGCTTTAAAATCAGCAATGGATAGATGTTTTGATTTGAACCACATTTAAAACCTTTTAGGAAAGGCATGTTTATCGTATCTCAGAACAGATTTCCGCATTTATTCTTTATTTCTGGGTTTTAATTTAACCCAACAATCTTTACTTACTTTTTCTCACTTCCCCTCTAGGTTGGGATGTACCATTGTAGCAGTTACAGGGTGATGCCGAAATCTTTTCATGTGCAGTAAACCAAGCCTTTATAAATGTAAAATCTATATATATGTACATTTAGATTTTATTTGTATTGGTCTACAAATGATGGGTGGTTAGCACTGTTGGCTCACAGCTCCAGTGTTGGGGGTTTGAATCCGGGTCCTGGTCTTTTTGAAGATTCTAAATTGACTGTAGGAGTGAGTGTGTGAGCAAATGGTGTGGGTGTGTGTATGTGTGTGTGTGTCCTGTGGTGGGCTGGTAACCCTGGGCGAATCCCTGCCTCGTGCCTGTAGACCCCTGGGATAGGCTCCAGGTACCCACGACTCTAGTAAGAACTAAACAGTTACATAAAATGAATGAATGCCTCACAAATGCAGCAAACTGAATAAAATGCGGATAGTTTGTCACAGTAATGTGATATCATCACTTTATTGTGTAATGTGATGTCAAGAACTTAATTAAAGCGACAGTTCACTCAAAAATGAAAATCTGATGTTTATTTGCTTACCCCCAGGGCATCCAAGCCGAAGGTGACTTTGTTTCCTCAGCAGAACA
>JBBKCR010000101.1:21530544-21545892 GCA_037577295.1 Ladigesia roloffi
TCAATTTGCGTGAGGCGTGAAATAGGGTGAAATTGCTGTACAGTGCAACGTAAAGCGGGACAGGTGGTCACTCTAGTGTTTACTCTCCAAACACACCAGCAATGCTACAAATGTTTTCTTATTGCTGTTGATGGGAAGATAGCGAGAAATATGAACCAAGTACATTTTAGGGGGGCTATTTTCCCTCACAGTGTTATACATGTCTTCCTCCACCATGCTTGGATTTAAAATGACATTTCAAGCAATTTTTTTACTCAGAATTGCAGCAAAAATGCCTTCAGCATCAGAGAGCGCATTCATAACTATTTCATGCAATACTAATCCATTAGAGTTTTTTTTCCCAACATCTACCTATCTCTCTCTCACATTGAGTGTTGCAAAGCAAAATGAATAAATAATAAATAGCAGAAGTAGAATACATTCCTGAAATGAAATTAGAGGTATTTTATACCTTACCTACGTTTTAATAATAGTGCAAAACTTTTACACCCTGGACTTTATTTTGTACCTTCGAGTGGGAACTAAAGTCGCGACTCGTGCTGTACCTCCGGAGCGCTCAGGCGGTCCGTTTCCTGCAGTGTAGAAAGAAGCAGACTCACTGTTCAGCTGCAGGTTTGTTTATGTCAACACTTTAATTGCTTCAAAGTTATAAACCTGTAACAAACTTATATTTGCGTACAGTCTTTATATGTTACTTATGTCTCTCGAAGTCTGGGGGTTAGTTTTTAGGGTGTAGATTTAGTCTTAATGGTCTAAAATGCATCTGGCGCGGTGACTCACTAGGCTCTGTGTTAGCATGTTAGGCTAACTGTGTTTTCCTGATTTTCTGACAGTTGCTGTCTTTGTAATTTATAACAACCGGATTTTGTGGTTTTGTGCGAGCACTTTACAGCTAAATCAATTTTTAAAATTTTTAAAATGTTAGCAGTTTGAATAACCAACTCTACTGAATGGAGTAATGATTTAGCAAGTGCTGGCTTGAATGGGAGCATGCTTTGTGATTGATTTTGAGTTTAGCCAATAAGATGACGGGAAATTGCATTGTTGACGCCCTCCGGGCGTGCAATCATCCAGTCATTTGAAGCGGTGTCTCTCTCTGATAGGTCGAAGGTTCTCCTGCACATTCAGGCAGCTGCCTTTAAACTTGACTGGTAAAATAAAATAAAAAACATTACTTCGTTAATTTTTCTTATGTTTTCTCACTCTTTACAGACATTTCATTTCCAGGATGTTTCTGACGAGATCAGAATATGACCGGTAAGCAAACTGGTTTGTCAAAGAATGTTACTTTCACTTTCAATTTGTCGTCAGACGCAAAGTCATGATAAGCCTAAGTTTTGTAATCATCATTATTTCACAGAGGTGTGAACACGTTCTCACCAGAGGGAAGGCTTTTCCAAGTGGAATATGCTATTGAGGCGATCAAGGTATGTTTTTGATGGACAATTAACTGCTGTTTGAATAATGTCTATGATGCTGCTGCTGTTAACATCATTTCCATTATTGTCAAAGTACTTGTGATTACTATGGCATTTCATTTACAGCTGTATAATATTTGTGTTTCTGCAGTTGGGCTCCACAGCCATCGGTATCCAGACGTTAGAGGGAGTGTGTCTTGCGGTGGAGAAAAGAATAACCTCACCCCTTATGGAGCCCAGCAGTATCGAGAAGATTGTAGAAATTGACACGCACATTGGTAAAAGCACAATTATACAGCAACAGCTGTCCTTTGGGGACAACATACTGAATGTATTTATTCCACCATATGGGTTTCCCTTCCATATATGAAACAAGAAATGTAAATAAACCTTTTTATTTTATTATAATTATTATTATTAGTAGTAGTATTAGTATCATTAGAGAATTTATTCATTCTCATTATGATAATGAATGGCTTTTGAATTAATTTAAACAAATAAAATGTAAATGTACAAAAGATAAAATACAATGTAAACAGAGAAATTATATAGTATGGTTTGACCTTCCCAATGGTCTTGTTAAGTCTGCTGGGGTCTTTCAATGTGAAATTCCTGCACAAAACAGCATTAAAAATGACACTCAACATCAGAATCTCAGTCTCTATAATAGTCTTAGCTAAAGGTTTTCAGCTTCTTAAGGTGGTACAACTGCCTCTGACCCCTCTTGTATAGCCTGTTCACATTCACCTCCCATCCGAACTCATTACACCAATTAACGCCTACCTCTAGTTCTCACCCTGGAGGGTGACTTGAGCTGAGTCTCCATCCCAGAAATGCAACATCTTTAGTTGGAGTTTTTAATGTTGACACCAGTCCAGTAGGTGGTTCACCAGGGTCCCGGTGTGCCTGTGCAGTTAATTCTCCACCCTAACAGTTCTGTAGTCTCGTGTGCTGGGGCCTGCTAGGAGTTAGTGATCTAGGACAGTTGTTGGCCTGGTGGTTAGGGATCTGCCCTTGGGGTTATAAAATTATGGGTTTGAATCCCAGGACTGCCTGTGGCACTATTGCGGTACCCTTGAGCAAGAGACCGTCCCCCGTCCCCATGCACTGCTCCCCGAACCCTGTGTTCCTGGTTCCCACTGCTTAATTTGGTGAATGGGTTAAATTCAGAAAAGAATGTAACAAAATTCACTCAGTATGCTGTGGTGTGTTCACATATAAATATCCACTTGACACTAACATACACACCCAATATTGTCCAGTAACCCCAGTATCCATCAGAAGAAAAGTGATACCCTACCATTTTGAATGCCAAATTTTCTTAGAACCATAAGTCACTAGTAACTGGAGCCAGTAGCCTACTTAAGATAAGTAACTTTGTTAAAAGCAGATGGTGATTTAAATTTTGCTTTTAAGTTTATATATGAAGAACTGATGTGGACTACTGCAAATAGTATGGATATATAAGTAACATATTAAATATGTCTGTTTTTTTAATGTGATTTTTCTTTTTTTTTTACAGGATGTGCAATGAGTGGATTGATAGCTGATGCCAAAACACTTATTGACAAAGCAAGAGTGGAAACACAGGTCAGTTCTTGAAGATTCGAATGGACCTGTTTTATTGTTAGATCAAGACTTTACCTGACATTTTTATAATTTCATCTACAGAACCACTGGTTCACCTATAATGAGACAATGACAGTAGAAAGTGTGACTCAGGCGGTGTCTAACTTGGCTCTTCAGTTTGGAGAGGAGGACGCAGACCCCGGTGCCATGGTAAGATGTATTTCAGGGCTGATGGCTGCTGGACTAAAATTGTGTTGGCCAGGTAATATGGATGTTTACATTTAGGGGCAATTCTAAAATGCACAAGCCCATTACAGTTTGTTAGAGATGCACAAAAGTATTGCAATGTAATGGCTACATATTGCAGTGCCTTTTAAAGATGTTAAGGACACATATCATCACTTTTCTGAAAAAGTTTTAAATGTATTAAATGGATAATTTACTCCCTCATGCCATGAAAATAATTAGGCTTTTCTCTGTGGGGTTTTTTGTTTCCTTTTTGCTATAATTTTTTCCCTTCTTTGCTTTATATGGCCAACAATTACCAACCATACAGTCCAAATAGGGAAACTAAGGGTGCTTTCACATATGTTGTTCGGTTCATTTGGTCTGGACCAAGGGCAACAAATGATACATTGTAGAATTGTTCTACAGTTTTGATACCTTTTCACACAACAGTTGAGTACTCTGGTCTGGACCAGTTGAAACGAGCCATGATACAGTCACGTGACAACATATACATCACTCATTGGCCAGATTTGCCACCGAACGTATTTCCTAAACTGCTTTTCGATTGGTCAGAATTTCTTTGCCTGAACCCTGCACTATTCTACTGAGCTATTAAAACCCCTTTCCCTGAGTTGTTTGCTAAATAAGCAAAATACTGCTGTGTTCTTATGAGTTTTTGAAAGTTGGGACCTAATATAGTCATCGGACCAAATTTAGATGAGACTCCGCCCCTCCTTGCAGCTCCGGGTCTGTCCGTGAGCGCCAACGGGCTAAGAGCTAACTGTAAACAGATCCCATAATGCACAACGACTATGGCAGCTGGATACGTGCAATCGATTGAAAGCATACTGAGACCACCTCTACAAGGAGGTCGCTGTACACTTATTTGGTCCACTTTTGGTGTGGACCTGGGTGGTATTGTTGCATTCTCACATGCCCTAACGAACCTCACCAACTGGGAAAACCAACTCTAGTGCTATTCAACCGAACCAAATGAGGCATGTGAAAACACACTAAGAAACAAAATAGGCTGTTTTCAAATTATGTTTTTTGTGATGTCCCAAGTCTAACATATTTAAATACATCTGCTTGTTAGGGCTATAATAGTTTAGCTCCGCCCCTTCAAACACTGATTTGCCAATATCATAGTTTTTCCAGAACACCCAGTAACTCGTCTGGAGCTGTTATTGGTCAACTTGTCAGAGACTCTGTGATTGGTTAGAGGCTCATTTGCATATGGCAGCATTTTGCAGTATCAGTATTGCAGAGCTCCTCCTTCCTATTAATTAACATGAAAGGTAAATCTATAGATAGTTGCAATGTTTTTAGAGATAAAATATTGCTACTTTCAATTGTATTGGGAAAATTAGTCTTTTCTCCATGGAGATTTTTCTTTGCTTGCTATGGCCACCCATTACCAACAATTCACCACCCTCAATTAGCCCAAAAATGCACTGACAACAAAGTACCACACATCCTGCACAGACTACAGCAGTAATTGGCCTGTGGTGACCGATGACATCTCATGGCCGACAGTTGTCTTGCTGTGTTTGAGGCCTAAGATCCAAATTTGAGTACCTAATCTAGTTTTTCCTTAATTAAATACATTTAGATTTTTTTTTCTTTCCCACCCATGCAGAGCCGTCCCTTTGGTGTTGCCTTGCTTTTCGGAGGTGTGGACGAAAAAGGACCCCAACTGTAAGTATTAAACTCTTAAAAGAAAACTTTGCCCTGAAAGTAAGTTATTATTTTTAAAGCTGGTAGGGTTAGGTAGGACCACTCCAGGCTCTGTTTGAGAACGGTGTATAAGACAAAAATACATTTTAAACTGATGACCTGGAGGCCGTTGTCAGTTATTAATTTATTATCATGGGTGATCTGATGGGGCTCTGATGGAGCTCTTTGTCTTCATCGCTTGTAGAATCACAGAATTAAAGTTTTCTTGTTTTGAGGAGTTTGTTTTTGTATGGGCCACAAAGCACAGATTGCTGATTATGTAAATTATTGTGTTTTGGTTTTCACAGGTACCACATGGACCCCTCGGGCACGTTTGTGCAGTGCGATGCCCGGGCCATTGGTTCGGCATCTGAGGGAGCTCAAAGCTCTCTGCAGGAAGTCTATCACAAGGTTTGTTCTTGATCTCTACTACTATTAGCTTTCTGTTTCTTTAGTCAAGTCAATTCAGGTAGGTTTATTGTCATTTTAACCCTGTGCATAGTACACAATGAAAACAAATAGCTTCCAGGAACTGAACACAAGGTATTAAAAAAAAAAACACAAGACTATGTAAGCGCAAGCAGGACCAGATTACATGGAGTGGAAAAAGAGAAAATGCAAACGGTACCATATTAAGGAAACAATGCTGTACAGTATTTTAGTATTTTTTTAAAAATACTGTTTTATGCTCGTCTTTGGCATTTTGAGTAAATTTAATGTTTTTCTGCGACTGGCTGCAAAGTTTCTAAAGATACATGGTGCCTAAAGATGTTCCAACCACTCAGCATTCAGTATACTAATCAATGGCCTTATCATCTGGAATCAGCTGCATTCATAGATTAATTTATTATTTAGAAATTAATATATTGAAGGTTTAATCATAAGGTTTAGTTGTAAAACACTAAGCTTTCAGCAAAAACATATTCAAATGGGTCATGCAACAACTTTAAGTAAATATACATTAACAATACAGGAACAGCATTTATAGTAGCTTGTTCTTTAGACTTGTTCCAGGTTGTTTTAGGAAGGGGTTGGTCTTGTGAATATAATGTCTTCATATTTAATCCTGGACTGCGGTATTAAGTTGGACAAGGGCTCTTTTATACCCATCCCATCCACACACATACTTCCAGCCCATCGTATGTCCTTCAGTGTAACTTTGGTCAGCAGACTGTTCATGTGACCCTGAAATCTAATAAAGATTCAGTGGTATTCAAATCAACAGGCTTGTTTTAGACTACAGATAAATAGTGAGTGCTGATGGCACATTTCCTCCTCCACCCACTTTTTTATCTGGAATGTCTGATTTCTGTTAAATATAGACTCGATACAAGAGCAAATATTATTACGGGGGGGGGGGGGACTGAAGCATATCCCAGTTACTACGGGCGAAGCCGGGGTACACCCTGGACAGTCGCCTGCACGTCGTAGGGCCACACACTCACACCTAGGGGCAAGTTAGTGTGCTCAATTAACCTATCCCCAATCACGCATGTTTTTGGGGGTGGGAGGAAACCGGAGTTCCCGGAGGAAACCCACGCAGTCACAGGGAGAACACACAGTCCACACAGTAAGACCCTGCGCGCCCGACCCGGGAGTCGAACCCAGGACCTTCTTGCTGTGAGGCAACAGCGCTAATCCATGCGCCACAGTGCCACCCAGGTCAGAATCAGAATGAGGAAATCTTATTGATCCTGAAGGAAATAACTTGTGCTACAACTGCACAGCTATACAGAGACACAAAGACAAAAACAATCTAAAAAATAAATCCAGTTAAAACTAGGCAGAAAACAACATATGGGAACTAAACTATAGTATAAACATACACGCTGGGACATTAATACTGTGGATAAGAATCTTCAGTGAATTTCTAGTAACACTGATAGTGGCTAGGAGTCTGTTTATGCTGTAATAGAGATCAGTAGTAGATCATTAATTGATAGAAATATGTTCACATGGTAAGATAATTGCACATAATAATAATAATCCTACGAATAATAATAATAAGGAATACCTGACAGTAGTAATAATACATATTAAATAATTTAGCACCCAATAACAAATCTAAACATGTAAATCATGTCTCAAGTTCTGAAGTGTGGAAACTTGGATTCAGTGGCATATTTGTGTTATACGTTGAAGAGATTATTTGTTTTGAGCTTTGAATTTGAGGCTAATTTATTGTCGTGTACTGGCATGAAGGAACAGAACTGCTTCACCCATATGTTCCATCTCGGTCACTCAGAGCAGCAGAGCAGATGCTTCTATCTGTACCAAAAGTAAACCGTAAACTAAGGGGTGATGGAGCTTTTACAGTAGCTGCACCAAAACTCTGGAATAATTTACCACTACATGTGAGGCAATCTCCATCTCTTGTTGTTTTTAAATTCCCTTTGAAAACCCATTTTTACTCTCTGGCTTTTGACCAAGTGTGTAGTGGTGACTGAGATTCACTTGATTATTCTTGTTATTTTATTCTTATTTTATTTATTTTATTCGATTTTATTTTATTTGTTGTTGTTGTATTTTTTAGACTTACTTGTTGTATGATGTACAGCACTTTCGTCGGCCAAGTGGTTGTTTTTATAAGTGCTTTATAAATAAACTGGAATTGGAATTGGAAAAACATGTTTATTTTTTTTTTACATTGGCTGGGATGGCAACTCACTAAAAATACTGTTAAAATAACATAATTGTGTAATTCCTTCTGTACATACTGATGTAATGACATTTTATGTTACATCTTGATATTCAGGAACTGTTCAAACATTCAGCAGCACTGTGTTAATGAAGGCACACATCCATATTGATGTTAGACACCATCTGACGACTCCAGAGCTCAATCATCATTATTCCTCTATTCTGTGTCACACTACAATTAATATTTGAATTCTTATATTTGGTTTGGCAGACATTCTCATCTCAAGGGAATGTCCCTACCAATACCCAGTGACTACCAAGTTGTCCTTGGCAATTATTTTAAGCGTTTTCTTTTTTAATACACTGTTTTCTGTTGCTGTTTGGTGTTAACAGTTCTGATTCTCAGCTGCAAGTCCGGCTTCTTTAACCTAGCCTCTTTAGCAACAAATGGAAAAGTCAGTAATGTAAATTGTGATTGGATGAAATTGTATCCGATTTAAGACCCGATGCTTGGTATTCAAAAAGTACCACGATACTCCATCCTTATATTTATGATATGGATGTAGTTAACAGTACTTTTATGTTTATGTTGAACTACGAAATGATTACAAATGTTTTATGTTAAAATAATTATTCTGTTGGCGTTTATTGGAGTACCTTCATCTGCAATGTAACTTTACAGAAAGCGATAAGATATTGTAAAAGAAATAAGTAGCAGAGAGTAAAAAATAACAAAAAACCCAAAACAATTACTAAAATTGAGAACTTTTAATCTAAACGTTCAATTTAATCTAAATCAAAGTAAGTACAGTAGAACATATTAGAATAACATAGCGAATGCTACTTTAAATAGATGTTAATTAACCTGTATAAGTAGATTAGTGTGCATAATGTCTTAAATGCTTCTTGCCATCATTCAGCCTTAGGGATTAGTCAGATATTGTAGGATGTAGTTTTTTTAAACAAGTTATGACACGGACATCTACGAGCTCCCATAATTCCAGAGGAAGCTAAATCCTTTAATTGAGGAGGAGATACATGTACCCCATAGTGGCGGATAGAAGAGATGACATTTCCAGACTGGTGTTGCCGAGCTGTAATCCAATGGAAGTGTGTGACTCATTAGTTCGAATTCCTCATAGAGCCGAATATCATGTGCAGTCTTGGCACTTCGGTCCAAACTTACAGCGAGGCGGCCTTGAGGTCTCCCCTGCTTCGCGACAGCATGACAGCGATGGATTGTATAATGTGCTGGCTCTGTGCCACGCCTCGGTAAGAAGCGCTTCTGAAGGTCAGGTGGCGGCAGGAGCGAGACAGTCCAAACATGCCGACGTCCCCCGGCCGGATCCGTGAGCCGTTTCAGGTGTGCTTTATTAGATTCATTAGAGATGACCAGAGAGTAAACCTGCGTTAGTGCTGTAGCCACGGAAATGGTCATTATGCAGCATCTCTACTATGGACGAACAGCATTTCAATATATTTATCAAAATAACAGTAAGTTACGTGGCTTTGAACAAACTATCATGCAATTATCATGCTAATGACTCACACTAACCAAACTTCCCACAGCCACAGTTCTCATCCCTGTGGCCATCGTCGCCTATAGGCCCTATTAACGTTTGTTTTGGGACAATCCAGGCTTTGGCAGGTGATGTGGGCGAGGTATTGATACACCTACCATCCTGTATCACATACGATTTCTGGAGAATTATGGGATGTTTCCAAACAAGATCGGCTGGTGCACTTGCCAGCCCCAACAGCATGCCATCGTGATCGTATTTGCCCACTTTCATAAAGACTGTAGCGCAATCTCCTCATCTGCAGCCGGGAGAAGGAGGATTTTTTTGGGGGGGACATTATCCATGTCCCGGTATTATTGGAGATTATCTCTGACAGATCACTTCCCTTGCAGGCACCATTAGCCAGGCTTCATCCTACTTGGTATTTCTACCACCTGCGACCGCTCTCCGCCGGGCACAAGAATTATCACCACTGTATTTTTCTCTGGTATATAAATTAATCACGGCGGGATCGTGATCAACTACATTTGATTTTTTTTTCTTTTTTCACTGCTGGACGGTGACCAAGAAACACTCAGTCCCATAGGACGGCAGGGACCCCATGCATCATTAAAATAGAGCACTGCTCTCTTGTCAGGCAGATAATTCGACACAGGCAGCCTGGCACTACATCTTGACACATATTATCATGCCATATCTGGCTACGGACAGATGTGCTGGCGCCTCTATTCCCTTTTTTTGACTCTGCAGATCTTGGAGGAGAGCATGTGAGCACAGGAACCAAAATCAAGTCGACCTGCCTTGACAGCTGACAGAACCAGACTGGAATGAGCATTGATCATCTCCGTGGCCCCTTAATGACTCGAGGCGTTTGGGGCTTGTTAGACATCCTGTGGTGGTTTATTATAAGCCTTCTGCTGGACTAAGAGTCACCCAACCAGCTCTTATTACTGCCGGTGTTGTTTAATCCAGCAGTCATTGCAGATTTCGCTTAACACGGCACTACTCCATAAGTGCATATCTCCATTTGGTCTCATTTTTTTGTGATGTTGTTTAGACGAAGGCCAGCTGCCATTGGCCCGGGAAATGGTGCAGTAAAAATTCATCAGCTTACACGTTTTTTTCTGTCTTCTGCAGAGTTACATTTTGGAAAAATCTGATTTTGTTCCAACAGCAGTGATATGTAAAGGTCAGCATATCTGTTCTGCAGAGTTTGTTCAGTAACCTGCCAATCACATGCCTGACAAATCTGATCTCTACCAGTTATGAACACGCGGATTTCATGCTCATCATCTTCATATTGGTATGGAAGGGATGGAGTGAAGTGGCTCTACATAAAGTAAATAAGAGCTGTACGGCATTATCTGTATCTGTATCTGTATCTGTATTCTGACTGGGCGGGGCCTATCCCGGAAGTGGGCCGGGTTGTCTTGAAATGGGCGGGGCTTGAACCTGTATGTTATTTTAAGCATGCAATTGATTTGTATTGATCAGAAATTGTTATATTTATTGCTAACTAGAAAATTATTTACATGACAGCATCAGCATTGAGCTTCAGATCAGTGGTTTTGATCACAATAACAAACAAACTATATACAGAACAAGTTTTGCAGCAATGAATACAACACATGCGGTTGCAGTTATGAAGTAAAATGTAATGAACAAGAGTCTTCATCTCAACATAATTCTCTGTCTTAACTTAATTTTTTATGATCATTGTGATTGAGAGAGAGAGAGAGTGTGTGTGTGTGTTTAGCTAATGAATTTGTAATATAGTTTTATACCACTAACTTTTTTTATTTTTTTTCATGAAATACAGCATGAAAGTGTCAGACACTCAGTGCGTGAAGTAAACAAACTGGTTAGAGCAGCAGACCATTTAAAAAAGAAGAATTTTATTCAATCCGAGTACAGATATTGACTCGTATTACTCGTATGATACTCGTACTCGTCATAAGTGCTTTATCCGTACCGGATACTCGTATCCGGCTCATCCCTAATAGACATTATGGATTTCCATACATCAGTATCTCCACTTATGAAAAGTTCACTGAACAAACCTATCTGTTGTCAACAACTCTCTTACATTTACGGCATTTAGCAGATGCCTTTTATCCAAAGCGACTTCCATTCCCTAACTACAGGGGGCAGTCTCCCTGGAGCAACTTGGGGTTAAGGGTCCGGGACTAGCCAAGCTTAAGTCAAGTCCAGTAAGAGTCCAAAAATATCTGAATACAGTTCAAGTACAAGTCAAGACTAAGTCCAAATGAGAAAGACATCCAGATGGGATTTTTACATCTATGAGATTTTCAGACCTGTTTTTGGAGTCAGTTCTAACTAGGACTCGACTAGTCCTGGACTTGGATGCGTCTTGGACTCATCAAAAGGAGTCTTGCTTATAGCTCTCCTTCAGGCTTAAGCTTCTGTTGGATGTGTCATTTGTCTGAAAAGCTTTCAACATATCAGGTTGAATAATGTATGAGATGCTACCCAGTCATCAGTCTTTAGACAACAATGTCACCTGGATAGTTTCTGTGTATTCTTTGTCTTTTATAAGATAAGTTACAGATTTATTGTTATTAACCAGAATGCTCAGTAATGTCAGTATACTTCACAAGAGCTCCATTTCACTGCAGGCTTAGTGGTGAATGGAAGGATTTATGACTGTGTGTGTAGATGTATGTATATATGTAGAGTGCTCTCCAGAGCGTTGGGCTAGTGAATGGAGCGAAGTAGCCACTCTGCATTCTGAAGTAGTTTTGAATTAAAGATGAAAAGATTGGAGGCGAGAGAACAGAATGTTCTCTTTTATTCCTCTGGTGTTTCTGGACTACTGTGCTTTATCATTTCTTTAATAAAAGCTCCAATAGTCGAGCTATCAAAGTTATTCTCTGCTGCATGTCTCATGTATACAGTCCCCTCCTAACAGAGCCTTTTGTGTGTTCTGGGTGACTTTGGCATTGTACTGTACATGGCAGGGGAAAAAAGCAAGCAAGTTTAATGCTGGCGGGAAAAAGCTTCCGGACCGACCCACAGCTCAGAAATTGGAGAAATCAGCATTTCAGAATATATTGGAGGGAAAAGTCAGCTATGGAAAGCAGCTGCGGCTGAGGGAGAAAAAAACGTTGCTGCATCAAAGAAGCTGTGGAGAAGAAAAGAGCTCCATGGACCAGAGATGTCCTGGAGAGTCGGAGTCCAGCACAGTTTGATGATTTCCTTGCTCCGACATCAAGCAAACTTGGCAACTGGCAGCTGAGCTGCCGAGGTTTCCAAAAGCGAGGAAATCACCAAACGGCACTGGACTCCAGCCCTTCCTGACTGGTTTCAGAGATAACCATTACTGAAATCAGCTTCCAGATATCTACTGCACACTTACAGCGAGTTCACATCACTACAGAGAGGCCAGACTCTGTGAGGAGCGAGGAGTGAAGGGCCTGATTCGGATGACACTACGATTCACTGTCCTCCCCAGTCAGCTGGTGATATAATCAGCATGAACGAGAGTCTATGATGGTGCTAAATGGTTAAAACCATGCATTTATGGCCACATTCATGCATGCACACCTCATGAAAACACTGTCACTGGAAGCAACTGTGCAGGTCATTAGACTGATGCCCCAAGGGTATTTCTTCGCTACCTTTAAATATGAACATAACTGTGACATATTAGCCTTTATATACACTTCTGGACAAAAGTGTTAGAACTCTCTAGTGTTTTTAAAAACTGAAATTCAAACAGTTCAATCCAAAGAACATCAGGAAATGGTAGAAAGGACAGCGAGAGTTTCAAAATGGCGAGGTTCCCCAGAAGTGGGAGATGGTCCTGAAGCTCCATGCAGGATCTCGGGTTTGTGTTGTGTTCCTTAAAACTCAATAAACCTTAAGACCATTTATTTTCTTTAGCTTTTTACAGGCTACGAATGCATCAGACCCAGCAGTGTAATATTATTATTTGTCTTCCTCTCTTATCTGCAACAGCTCAATATAGATTACAGGCATAATGCCGCTTATTGACAAGGTATCTTCAGCTCTTAGCAGGATATCTCTTTCCTCGCCATGTTGGCCGGGCGGCTTTACAAACCTGAAGCCAAGTCAATTTTATTCATGTGATGCTTTTTACAGCTGATGTTGTCATGAAGCAGCTTACTGAGTGAGTTAAGGGTGGCAGGACAGGGAAAATGCCCTATAGCTGGAAGAAGAAACCAAGACTTTAAACGAGTTGACACCAAATAAAGAAACTTGTGGAGTATGATGGTTCCAAAGCTGGCAGAGAACACACTAATGTGCATAGAGGGCATTCCCCCAAATCTGGAATGAATAACACTGTAAAATGTTTCCAAATGTCTATGTGAGACAGATTTTAACCTATTTTCAATATTAGCCCAATTACTGTTGATGATGGAGTTTCACCAGGAGGTTTGTTGAAAAAAAAAAGAACCCTCAAAAATAAAGCGTGCCTGAAAAGTAGGACATCCTACAGCCTCGCCATCAGAATCCAGCAAAGTTTTGTAGAAGCAGCAGGTGACGGAATACATACACCAACACGCTGTGAAGGTTTAAAGTGCACAGGAAGGAAAAGACTTCAGACAGCCTAAAACAACACAGTGAGGAAAGACTGTTTTCAGGGCGAAGCCCCTCCAAGCGGGCGAGATCCGAGGTCTGCCAGAGATGTGTCACAAAGCCAATCAGCAGCAAGGAGAAATAAATCACATTCACGGATTTCAAACCTTTCAAACCTCCCGCTTCAGAGTCCCGCGGTGTTTCACCATCCCAAGACACCTTTCTCTACACCGGACCAAAACAGTTATAGTTACATTTTATATGGGAATGTAGCTGGATGTACATTCATATTTACACTAGAAAGCTAGTACATTATATTTTCACAATAATTTAGCCTAAAAAATTAAATATTGGCTTTAAAAACATAACCGTATAAAAAACCTGTGGAGTATATTTGTGGTTTCTGCGAACAATTATTAGTTCAGTAAAATTAATTAAAAAAAACACAACAGAGGCTGCAAACTCTGAACCTCGACTTCGTGGAGAACAAATACGACACCAGATTCTACAGCGTAATAAATGACACTGGGTACAAAAATAAAAAACTATAAATAAAAACTCTACACTAGAAGTAAATATGTGCAAATTGGTGCATGGTATTTTTAACACCCAAATGATTTTCCATATGTTGCATCAGCAGTCGTGTGGAAAGCAACAACACTGGGATATAATTAGTTTGCTCTTAAAGATAAGCAGCAGTGAGTACACTGGCAATCTGAAACTCTAGGACCGTGTGTGTGTGTGTGTGTGTGTGTGTCCACTCACTGTCCACTTTATTGCTGATGTGAAGTTCTTGATGGTTTTGGTCAACTGTTTTTATATCAATCTATGGGCCGCGGACCGGTGCCGGGCCGTGAGATCTTCTCCGCCGGTACGCAGAGCCTCGGTTCTGCACCATATTTTTTACTTTAATATTAGCATTAGTTTTGTTGAAATGTGTTTGTTAGTAAGGTTACATCACAGAAGGTGAAGTTCTTGCTGATGGTTCTGCAGAAAAGGCCTGGCGAAGCGACTGGAAGGCGGAACATGGGAAGAGGGCGGTGACTGTGGGTGGTCGGGTCGGGGCGCCTTGTTGTGTTGCGTCCTCATGACATTTGAAATCAAGGTCCCTTCAGAGCCGTGGCACTACATGCAAATGTGCCGTGGTGTAACGGCCCGTCAGCGCGCGTGTGTGTGTGTGTTTGCTCTCAGCACTGTCGAGTGTCAAACACATGCAAAGCCGATTCACGGCGACGCCTGCAGTCCGGACTGCGTGGTAAGTGACGGTCGGGAAGGCAGACGCTTCTCTGGAGCCGGAGTTTACCGGGGGTCGAGTGTCCGGAGCCTCAGGCCCCTCTGCTGAGGAGAGCTAATGGGCTTTGTCTGTGTGGGCAGGAACCTTTCAGCGTCCTCATTTGACTCCTGTGCTGGAGTTGCTGGACAAGAAACTGACTTTTAACATTCACCAGTAATTTGCTCTTTTGATTTAGGTAGTGTTTTCAAACAAATACTTTTAAATGCTAATTTTGAGTGGTTCAAGAGGCGTTCCCCATCATTGGGATATGGCAAGTCTATCATATGTAGTAGAAGATGCCCTCTGGGTGGTCCTCCCTCTCCCCATCACTCAGTATAACTGTCCCGTCTCTCTCTCTCTGGGGGGTAGGGTGGTCCTCCCTCTCCCCCATCACTCAGTATAACTGTCCTCTCTCTCTCTCTGG
>JBBKCR010000101.1:21566688-21582138 GCA_037577295.1 Ladigesia roloffi
GTCTGGACGTGACCAAGACTAATAAAAACTAAAATGACAGCTTGATGCAAAGACTAGACTAAAACTAAAATTAAAACGGGCTGCCAAAACCAACACAAGACAATTGATTCACTTGAACTTTCAAGATGCAATGGAGCATCATGTGCCTTGGAAGACCCCCATGGCTGACTTTATAATATCTTTTATTAAATAATTGTAGAATCTTATGCATGGACATAGGGGCTCATTTAACTACATGTTGTAAATGTCTAACTATGTGACAAATTTTAAAAAAATCATCCAAATGTAAAAAAATCTTCTAGCGGGTGGGTGCAATTGGAGATGACTAAAGTAAACCAGAATGTCTGATAAAATAATACAAATATTCTTTGTCTGATTAATTTTTAAACCGTTTATGTTTAAAAGGACTCTCAGCCCCAAATTAAAAAAACAATCCATCATGGCATCCACTGTATATTATCCAGGTTCTTCAGAGTGGATTTTTGCAGGGCAGCTGTTTCAAAAAAAATTTTCATTAGCTGGTGAAAGTAAATGGAAAGAAGTTAGCTAACATTTCTACTAGGAAACTGAACATTTTATCTGACCCATACTATAGAGAAAGTGGGTTTGAACAACAAAAATAACTTGTCAGATAAACAGGACAAGCTAAAAGCTAAAGTTAGCCCGATAGCAACCCGGCCTGTTTAGGTGTCAGATTCTCATTTAGTGTGTGTGTGGGTATCTGCATTTGGAAAACAGCTGTTAGAAATCTGGTTCTTGTGATCTGTGTGTAACTGAATATGATCAGCCTGCACTACGGTAGATTATCCTTTATAATGGTGGTACTTGGAGAGCTACATGTCCTCTGAGGTGGTGTTCAGTGTAAGAAGTTTGAGAACCGCTAGTACAAAAACTTTTCCTAGAGAGAAATGGAACTATTTTTGTGTATTGTTCAAAATGAAATCTGTTCACCCCGTAATTAGACTGAACAATATTTTAAAGATAAACATCACCTACTTATGCTGTAAAAAATAAACCCTGTGTGCTTTTAATGGACATTTTTTCCTGTGTCCGTCTCTTTCTCCTCATAGCTGAAAAAGAGGAGGTGAGGAGAGCACTCCTGAGCTGCACTGTAAACAAAAACAGAGAGGAACGAGATGATGCTGATGATGATGATAATGATGATGGTGAAGAGTGTGAACAACAGAATACTACTGTTCCATAGACTACAGCGAAGTGGAAGGACTTGATTCTTGTTATTTCTATTTATTGTTTTATCTGAAGTTTTGATCTACCCATGGATTAAACCCTCTGAACTGTACGTACACTTTGAAAAAACTATAAAGTTTCTGCCACATACATTTAAACAAGTGGAACATTTTTTTCACCTCTATTTTATACATGACTAGTACTAATTAGAAGTGTGCTATAAGGTTTTTTTGTTTGTTTGTATGCTTTGAGATTATTTATTAAATTCTGCAGTCCATTATACAGTCAGATGTGGTATTATTTTTTTAACAAAATGGAGCGCAGATGTAAACGAGTATTCTTCTATAGTCCTATAATGAGCCTTAATTCAATACTGTCGTCACCTACTGGAGATACCAAACATACACTAAACAACCAGAAGTATTGGGACACCTGACAACTATACCAATAGGGGCTGTAGACTTTGTTGAAGTTGGTCCTGCCTCTTTGCTGCCATAACAACTTACTCTCTTCTTGGGAGGCTCTCCACAAAATTTTGAAATGTTTGTGTGGTCATTTGTGCCCATTCATTCTTCCATGCATGGTGTCGGCCAAAATATATTGAAATGCTGAGGCATTAAGAATTTCCCTCACTGGAAGTGGCTGAGCCCAAACCTTAAAAAATAGTTGTGCCCCAATACTTTTGTCCAATCGGTGTGTGTGAACGTTGTCAGAGGCACTGATTTCAAGTGCTTGGTATCTTCTATTAAAATGTAACAACTTTTGTACCACCTTTAAAACATGTTCTGATTTTTAAGTAAATGTGTTCCAGGGGGTGGGCCGAAATCACATTAACCAATAATATAACGTTTCACCTCTCACTAAATAGTGAACAAGTGAATCAGTCTGCTTTCTTTTTCTCTTGAGAACTTGGATCAATGCTCATCAGCCCTGGACCAGATGATCTACCTTCCTGCAGAGTCTAATTCCAACCACAATCTTCTATAACTGCTCTAGCTTATTAAGTTCTTCAGAAATTCTTTGTTAGATCAGGTGTTTAATTATTGTGTAAGCGTGGAGCAGCATGTTTGAGGAATGGGGAATGTAGAAAAATCTAGTATTCCGCAATGTGGTGTACATTACAGAATACCAGAATATTCATTTTTTATATGCTTCCCATACCCCACCTGAGATATTCTTTTTTTCCCACATAGTTCTACTAAAGCCATCCATCAAACAACTAAAAAGGGAAGAAACCACCGTGTTAGTTTAGAATTCCACGCTGCATTGTGTGGAAAGCTGTTTCTATAGGCTTTTAAACTATTGAATTATATGTTTGGTGGTTTTGTTGTGCATATTTAAATATTTGGGGCTTATTTGTAATTTTGCAGCTTTTACATGTTGTCTGGCTCGCAGTATAAGATGTTGAAGGTTGGTGCATTAAGCCTGGGCTGATGATCATATTTATGCCTAAACATTGTTTAGTATGTAAATGTGTACACTGTACTTGGTGGCATACAGTGTGTGTTACACTAGCTAGGTGTTCTAGGTAGTACACAAGTGCTTTCTTACTCTCTGGTGTGCCCTATATTTTCTGACAGTCTGGCCATTAGACTGAATCACAAAGTTAATTGTTGTGAATAGAGTATATGCATACAGTATATTGGGATGCCTGACCATACACCAGCAGGGACTTTAATGACATTGCATTCAAATACCCCCCCCCTCAATATATATGTGTATATATATATATATATATATATATATACACACACACACGTTTCCATTCCACTCATATGTATATATGTAAATATATATGTAAATATGTGTATATATATATATGTAAATATGCATGTATTTATAAATATATATATAAAAACAAATTTACATACAAAGTCGTTTAAAATGTATACATATTAGGAGTGTAACGAGATCTCGCGAGATCAGATTTGTCGTAATTGATGCGACCCAAATTACGTCCGCTTCCCGTTCAATGTTTCAGTAAATAGCAGTGCAAATGAGCCTGCCCTCATTGTCACTGAGGCAGTCAAAGAACATTACGAGTGGCCCGCGGAACAAGCACTAATCCGCATCAAACTTCACAGTTAGATAGTTCTCGGTGAGACCTTTGCAAATACCCCTCGTTTGCCATAATACCCCCTGAGTTAAAAGACACTAAAATAGCGGTGTCCCATTACTTTTGGCCACCACGGGCCTTACGAGCGGTAAAACTCCGAGGTGCACGCAGACACTTCCAACTGCAAGTTTTAAAACGATTTAATAATAAAACAGCCAAATTAATATGTGATCTCTCTGGTAGGTAGAAACAGATCCCTGTGTCCTGAAGTTAAAAAGCTTGCAGCAAGCCACCAAGGACAGAGCTCACACTAACTTCAGCTTTTTGTTTTATTAAATAGCCACTTAATCTATGTGGCTAGTTTCCATTACTCAAAGTTTTAGTTTGAAGTTTCTAATTACGGTAGTTCGCCTGTTTTAAATGGGCGATAACCTGCTGCTGCTGCCGTCTTCTTTCTCCATCTTCAATTAAATAAGTTATTTCAAAATTATTTATAGGTCTGCTTAATTGAGTGTATGAGCAAAGGTTATTGTTTATGGCCAGTTTAGGATTGTTTGCACGTGATTGTTTGATGTGTAATTGTAATGAATGTTATCATGTTCCACAAACCTGGCAGCATCTCAGCACAAAGCTAACTCACTTGAGGTTTTCAAACATAGTATTTATAAAAAATGTCTAACGTCTATTCTCGTCTCGTTCTCGTGAAATCAGTCTAGTGTCTCGTCTCGTCTCGTGGGAAAAGCGTCTCGTCACACCCCAATATATATGCATTTGTTGTGTAGACTATTTGTTCAGAATTTTAAGACTAATAAAAACTAAAATGACAGCTTGATGCAAAGACTAGACTAAAACTAAAATTAAAACAGGCTGCCAAAAACAACACTACTGCAGTAGTCTACTGTAGGTGGCAATTGTAGCGAGGTCTGCGGAAAAAAAGAAGAAAAAACAGACAGATGATGGACGCCAGTACAGAGAAGGAAGGCACTCCTGCCAAACAAACAAAACCTCGGTGTAAACACACCCGTTTTGTAAGATTTGTAACACGATTTTGTAAAGAATAAATAGAAGTTATGTGAAATGAGAAGAAAAACTATACAAAAAGCAATTATTAAATGAATGTGTGAATGTGGAAAGAATATGGAATGAAAATGAAATGTAATGTAAATGTAAAGACCAGCGATGTTAAATGAACAGAAACTATGCAAATAAGCCTTTAAATAAATTTTCATTTAGGATATGAATGTTCACTGCATGTCAGTGTCAACAAATGTAAGCCTATCATTGGCTTTATGAACAGCTGCACTACTTCCTGAACTTCAGCCAGCTCCTTTGTTTCCTGTCTGCCATTATTGGACAAACTGATCACCTGATCACCTGGATTAATCAGTTTGTCCAATAATGGTGAAAAGGAAACAAAGGAGCTGGCTGAAGTTCAGGAAGTAGTGCAACTGTGCATAATGCCAACTGTAGTTTATAAGTGTTGACAAGAGGTGATTAGATTTATTGTCATCTGTCTTAAAATGTAAGGGACACTGGAGCTTGCGGCGGGCGGTAAAAATTTCACTTATTTTCAAATCAAAAACTTGACAGGTATTATATACCTGCTCAACCTGCTATAGTTACGCCACTGGGATCCAGTGAGCTGAGAAGGACAGCTTTAATGTGGTTCGTGAATAGCCTCTCAAAGCACTTCTGGTGTGAAGTCATATTACATTAGTCATTCAGGCAGATCACGGGTGATTTCTTGGGAACGGGGTTGATTGTGGTGGTCTTGAAACATGCAGGAAAAACAGCTTGTCTTAGAGGAGTGTTTAAGACATTGGCCAACACTCCCTGAGCACCAGTCCAGGTATGTTATCTGGACCAGGATATATGCATAGTTACATTTGTCACTACAGCTGTGGTCAGGAGTGGATTTCTTTGCGGGACTTTTATATTGTTATCGCTGGCGATGCAGTGGGCCACAATTCGATTATTACCTAATAATGTAGGGCAGATGAATTACATGCGTGGATGCATAAGCCTCATCCGGGCGTATACAAAGGTACCAATCAGAACGGTTAAAAAAGACACACGGGCACGTGACCGCTGTGCGAGTGCATATAAGCCCCCCGTGAATATTTACTGTTCCTGTTTGGCGATCCGTCGCCATAAGTGTTGGGTTAGTCTGTCCGGGTGAAAACTTGACAGAAAACATTAAAATAGACGTTTTCCACGTTTGGAAAGCGGTTAACGCCTCGTGGGGCGCCACAGTGCCCACGGTAAAAGGGAGAGAAAGGCCGTGTTTCGGGGTTTGAGCCCCGCTCTTCGAGCGCCAGACCTTCCGTCCCTCGCCCGACCCTCCACTCCGAGACAACCAGGCCGTGTCTCTGGTTTTCTTTCTTCTCCCTGGTTTGTGGTCAAGATGTCGCCGTAATGGAGTATCCGCGTTGGAAAGAAATGAACCAGGGCCTTGGTCGCCTGACCTGCACTCGCACCCACCCGCTGCATTTTTGTTTCGCCCCGTTTAATGCTAGAGAGCTCTGCGGCTCTCTGCCCGGAGCTCGGCCTCAGCGCTTCACAAACCCACAGCAGCCCAGACATGGAGAAAAACCCCAACGCGACACGGTCCAGCTCTACAGGCCCGACATCTGCAGACTCTAAAACTAAAACAGGTCAGTCCATCGCCCCTAAACAGCCCCATACCTGGAGTGTAGTCAGGTTTTATTCCACCAAAACAATCGCGATTTGTTTACGTTTCGTCACTGGAGCGGCCTAATGTAGGCCCCAAGCTGTAGCCGTTCACTTAATGCAATTAACACGTTATTTCAAATGTCTGTATGCCATTTAAAAATATTTACATATATATAATAACTTACATTTTACCTAGCTTGACACTAGATAAGCTAAAGCCTATTTGACGTTACATATTCAAGCAATAACACTGGTCTGTAAGCTGCTAGCTGTGCTAGGCTAACATGACTAACTTTTCTCGCCCATGTTTTGGCTCAAAATGTGGTTGAAGTCGTACTAAGACCACGTTATTTTCAGGAATATTTGGTTTCATTAATTCATAAAGTTTTTACTTAAGTTTGAAGAACTTACAAGCCGTTAGCTTGGCTTGATTTCATTTGTTTACACGAGGGTTACTTCATGAGCTTGACCGTTCTCCAGTGTCATTTTGAACAATTAAAACAATTTAAAATAATTAAGTTCTTCCCTGATTTAACGGGTTAGATAACTTATAGCTGAAGGTGCTGCCAGACGAAGTAGTTGATGTCGCTCAACCATTTACGATGACCTTAGACTAAAGTTTATTATTTGTACTATTGTAATTATGTTTAATGTTTTTGCATTTAAACGCATATCTATGTGCAGGTATATGCAAGTGACTATCATATTGGGTCAAGCACACCTAATTATTTCCGATAATCAAAATCAAGTCCAGGTGAAGATATTAGTGTATACTATATATTCGATATTAGCATATATAAGTAAAATGTAATTCAGACTAAATTATAGCTAACTATTAAACATCTGCTTTCAGAAACGAATGTATATATTTCTGACGTTTGAATATAGTTTAACAGTTTGAGTTTGTGTTTCTAGCTATGAATGTGCAATAAACAGAAGCTGGCAGATCAAATCATGGGCCTATGAGGTCTGCCATATGTTGGCCATCTGACATAGCAAAGACACTTTTCTTGGAGCAATTAATGTTTATGTACAATAGTTTTATACCCTGTTCTGAAAAATAGTTCGAATCATTCAATATTTTGTGTTACACAGACCACGGTTAATTTAAAACACATTAGATTGACTCAGAAATACAACTCTGAATACAAAATGTTTCAAAACAGTTAAGGTAGCCTGTACTTGTACATAATGGCAATGCAGCTGAACTAAATGAAATACAGTCCTGACTTTTGTCTGACAATGTTGGATAACATATCCATGGTAGGCTTACATTTCTAGTCATCGTTTTGCACAATTTGCCTTTTTGTTGTTTTTGATCAAATTAAATTATAAACGTATCCTAACAGTAGTGTCTGTTTTCAGTGTTGCTGTTGAATTATGGGTGTTGTAGAACCCTTATAAATAAGCAACTGCTGGTCAGCAGCTATTCCTGTTCTGTGTATGGCCACGTGACTCGAGGAAGAGTCTCGTAGCTGGAAGTCCCTCTGGCTTTCAAAGAGGCTGAGTTTAGGAACAGCTTTACAATACTTCAGACATTCATCACTTACAACCTGTACTGCATTTGAAAAATGCAAGAATCTATAAAGCTGGTCAAGAATGTCCAATGCTCTCCTTCAGTGTTTTAGTTTAGGTGTTTTTAAGCATTTGTTTTGGTAAGAATTTGTTTATGCCTCTCTGCACTTGACTGATAAGTGGTGAAACACCCTGCATGCTCTTATCGTGAGTGCCTGTGTAACACTCCTGTGATCAAAGTTCAAGACAGTTGCTTCATATTTTTTATCCTGTGACGTTTTGGTAAGGTAAAAAGATGTGTTAAAATGTATGAAGTTCACAGTTGCTGAGAAATTATAAGCAAAATGTAATTGCCTTAGAGATTAGATCAGACTCCTTTAAATGTCTTAAAATTGATATGCTCTTTTCTATTTCCTAATCTTGTCAAAGTATTTTACTAATGGCAGAGTGTTTAAACTATAAACGGTCACTCTTTTAAATCACTCTTCTAGATAAATGGGTTTATTTTTGTAGTATATCTAACATAATACCATGAGCAGAGTAAATGTACATATTGATCCTCACTGTTTGTAGTTATGTTAAAGGAATATTTGAGCTTTGAGGCTGTTAATGTAGACCTGTCATTTCTCAAATTGAGTAGTGAAAGTGAATTAACTTGAAAAACTGAGTTTTAGGAAACATTGTTTTTATTTGGCATCAATTTATAGGTTAATATCATTTGGCAAGATCAAATGTCAGATGAAGGACTGATAATTGGACATAATTTTTCTCCAGGCATACAGAGATGCATAAACCCCCGTAGAAAGAGTTTGATTCCCTTTAACATAAAATCCTTTGTTTCACAAGCCATTTGTTTCTTGAAGGCTAATAAAATACCTTATATCTGTAGTTACCCCAATGTTTCTTATTTAAGGGTCAGACTAACCATGTAATACTAAATCATTTTAGATACAAGGTGCATGTACTTTGAGTAAACCAGAGATTGAGTGAACTTTATACACATGTAAATAAATTTTGTATTTGAACTCTAAACCAGAACTCGAAGTGCAATTTGGTAAAAATTTATGAACATCCAAGAAAAAATGCAAATGTTGTCTCAGCACTCGGGTGACAAACATTTTACAGATGCTTTTGACTTAGCAGCTTAGTTTTTGTGCATCACAGATGTAGGTGAATGAAGTGTTAGGAGTCTTGCTTGAAGACTCTTATTGGTGTAGTTTGGTGTAGTTTGGTGTGTTGCCCAGAGTAGGAACTGAACCACACTTTCCTGCTTGGAAGGTATAAGTGTTACCCATTACACTGCACCACCTAGATTTTAGGACGATATGCAGGGTGTTTGAGCTGTTGCTGAACAATTATTTCATTGCCATGCCACTGATTTTTCAATGTTCAAGTTGGTGTCAAATTGTGCAGAGTGGTGTTTTTAATATTTATCTTCTTTCCTGATTAAGATAATAAGTGTAATGGAGGCTCCAAGCGCTACAACCGTAAGCGAGAGCCCTCCTTCCCAAAGGCGGAAAGTTTTCCAGGCCCTCGCCGCACCCACCCACAGAAAGGCAAGAATTTCGACAAGAGACCCCCCCAGAGAGGTGGCGGAGGTGGACGACAGGGTGGGCTCATGGGCGGTGGGAGAAGAGAAGAGGTGGGTGGCAATTAAAGTGCTTAAAAATCTGAAAAGTTACAAAAATTCTGGAATATCAATACCCGGTTAAGAGCTTGTAGCCAAAATGTTATAAATGTAAAACAGCAACAGTGCAAAAACGCAAAATAAAATATGAAAAAGGAATGTTTGGAACTTGTTCATTCTGTTCTTGGAATTTTAATTGTTAAATAAAAGCATTATGTGTAACCAGTGGACATTTCTGTTTACAGTAAAGGATTCCTGTGAAGCTGTGTGGGGGGTGGCAGTATATAAAAGCTTCATAGCCTGTTTCAAACTGTGCCTTCTTTCTTCCCTCTCAGGTAGCAGAGACTCGCCGGGCAGAGTTTAGCCCGGCTCAGCTTTCTGGACCCAAAAAAATCAGTCTCAACCACTTGCTCAATTTTACCTTTGAGCCACGTGGAAGCCATTTTGGCTCTGGAGGCGATGGCCATTCCTGCTGGGGCCGCCGCAACAAGTGGGGCCATAAGCACAAGCCCTTCAACAAAGAGCTTTTCTTGCAAGCCAAGTGAGTGTGAACCATAGATTTACTTGATTACTTGGATTTAGATGGTCTTCAGAGATCACCTCAAGACTACTAGTTAAATTGTAAGACAGTCGGTCCCTTTTTGCTGCCCTTTTACACATTTAATTGTAGCTCCTTTACTGTCGTTCTTTTGGGAGGACAGGTATATCTTCTTATGCATTACTAGATAAACTAGTTATACACCTAGTGTTAAGCTTACCATATCTTGGCTTGTATTGCTTTGTATGTAATATATTAGTCAGCTTTAAGTTTGTATTCACTCTTTTGTATTTTTGTTCTCTAGCTGCCAGTTTGTGGTGATTGATGACCAGGACTACCAAGCTCACTTCACTGACCCTGATACTCTGGTCAACTGGGACTGTGTGCAGCAAGTGGTAGGGATCCTAGTTGAATTTCTACATAAAATAACTAAAAAAGGACTTTAGATCGAACACAAAAAGTGCGTCTTGGGACAGTGAAATGCCGCTGTACCTGAAGCCCCGTGACGCACCTGTGGTAGATGCAGTCCAGAATTCCTGCATCCATACAGTTTCTCTAGTATTACTCAGTACATTCCCGGGTTTTTGTTTTCGTCTTAAAGCCTTATTTTTATTTTTGTAACTTAAAAATTGCTTTATTTACGATGCTTAAACCTAAGATAATGACAGAATTTACCCAAAAAAAACATGCTTGCGTGAATTGCTCCACGGTGTGTATACAGGGGTAACAACGGTATTTTACAATTGTATTTTGCACAATAAGGATACTGTTTTATTTACTTTGTAAGGGTATTGTATTATGCCTTTAAGGGGTGTATTTAGTGTTTACACTATAAAAATAGGCTTTAAAAAAAAACACACATCACAAGCTCGCAGTGTTTCACAATTCACAGGTGCTCGAAACAGCAGCGATTTTCGGGGGATTATTGTAATTATAATCAAGTGTTGACCCTAATTTAGATGTTAAAATGTCTATGCTTTGTTTTACTCCCTCTCCCTTAATTCTCCTCACAGCGTATCTACAGCCATGAGGTGCCGTCATGTCCAATCTGCCTGTACCCTCCTGTGGCAGCGCACATCACCCGCTGTGGTCACATTTACTGTTGGCCCTGCATGCTACACTACTTGTCTCGCAGTGAGAAGAGCTGGTCCAAGTGCCCCATCTGTTATGAGGCAGTGCATAGTGCAGACCTCAAGAGGTAAAGCAGCAGATTTAATGGTAGTGTTATAACTTTTTCTGTTTTGCAGATTAGAAATTGAAATTGATCTGAAATGAAATTGAGCAAAGCCTGATTCTGTGGGTGGCTTGTTTAGGATTTACATTAATACATGAGATTTTTGTTGGTCTGTTTTGTTTTATTTTTTTTACTTTCCGACTAAAAAAAACAAAAAACGTCAAGACCAACTAACCACTTGTAAGTTAGTGCGAGCCCAACTATTTGGTTGGGGTGAAGATAAACTTCAGCGAAAGTTTTTTGTAAATATAACAAACGTAAGTTTGACACTGAGAAATGTGACTGTGTACTGGGACGTGACTAACAAATGAGCTGGGTAAGGTTTTTCTCGAACATGTTTAGAATTACATGGGGGGGGGGGAAACCCCACCCCAATCACAAAAAAGGTCCCGGCAGAAAACTGGCGCGAAAATTGCAGATCTGAAACAGTTACACACAGAATTCGGGACTGATCGTCCTAGCTTGAATTAACTTCCTTTTTTGCCCCCCTCAGTGTGGTTGCCATGGAGACGCGTCAGTATGTGCCCGGTGACCTCATAACCATGCGTCTGATGCGCCGGGAGAAAGGTGTGCTGGTGGCTCTGCCCAGCTCCCAGTGGGTAAAAGTGGAGGAGCCCATCCGTGTTGGAGGTGATATTTTGTGGTTGTGACTTACTGAGCAGAATTTATCTATGCATTGTGAATAAATAGCAATTTAATTTCCATTAGACAGGTGTTTTTGTTTCAGCGTCATTTTTGTTTTGCGGTTCCCATTAAAAAAAAAAACCTGTATAATCTACAAAATGTCATCTGTAACTCTTAGTTATGATTTAATCGTCTGCAGCAGTTTCCTTGACAAATTACAAATTATTTTAATAAAAAAAGGTCAGGGAGCATCTTTTGGATATACAGCTTCTTGTCTTGTGTTATCACAACATTTTTATCTTGGTCTCCGTGTTAAAGATGTACGTCTGAGTGCGTACTCGAAGCTGCTGTTGGCGTCTCAAGAGCAGGTTCTGAGTTTGCTTGCCGAGGAGAGAGCAGTGCTGCAGACCCAGCTCAGTCTGGAGAAGGACGACCCACAGGCCTGCTTCATACAGAGTGCCCTTCTGCAACTCCAGGTACACACACACTCCAGGGCTTTGACCGGGAAATTTGGGGAAAATGTGCATATATTATACTGTTGCATAGGTAGACTGAAATCTGCACCATGCATTTCTCAGTAGCCAAACCATTTCATACTGTGATCTTATTAGCATTATTCCCAAATGTCAAAACGTGTTGCGGGCACAGCTTCAATTTATGCTGCTCTTCTGGTGTAGGAGCGAGAGGATATGCTGCTAAAGCAGGGCAGTCAAGATGGAGGCAGTGTGGAAGGTGCAGACATGAGGAAACTTTCTCTGAATGACTCTGCTGAGGTGGCTGTAAACAACCATACTAGCTCCAAGGTAAGCCATTCCAGTGTAGAGGCTGTGTATGAAGCTTCACATGATGGTGTAGGTAAAATATTGGTTTTGTTTCAGGAATGTATGGCAACAGAATGTAAGGTAAACAGGTTATTCAAGCAGTGTTAATTAATTCGGTTGGACTCTGCTGTGGTTCGCTTGTAGTGTGAGTGCTAACCGTGCTGGACGCGTGACGTCATGTTTTTGCAACGTTTGCAAAAAGAATTTCGTGCCACAAAAGCGATAAACATGTTTAGCAGCAGTCTGTGAGGGCTGTGGACCACCGCGGACCAAATGACCCAAAATTACTATCAACAAAATAAACTGCGTTCAGCGAGAGCGCCGCTCCTTCTGTTTACCCTGAAACCGCAGCTCCATAATGACGTAAACGCACTCCGGTGCGGATGCTGAAACCCTACGTGAGTGCAGGCCAGAGGGGGAGTGGGGAGGGGGGACAATCGTACCCGAGCCCGATTTAAGGCAACCGTGCCTAGTGTGAGTACACACTCAGTCTCTTTTAAAAATGAACCGTTTCAGGGCTCTGTCACTTTTATGCAAATAATCTGTTGCTGGCCCTGCCCCCCATCCCATGCTGTGTGTTTACCACACGTGAAAATGTCAGAAAACAGAGGCGCTACCAGCCCTATATGCTGGAACTGAGTCGGACCCAGAGCCAGATGAACTCAACACTTCAGGGTGACTTGCCTTTGCCGGTAGACATAGTGCGTGGCGTCTTATTCTCGTAAAACCAGCAGACAGAAATGGAGGATCTCCAACTAATCTAGTGGGCGGGGCTCAGCATGTGAGAGGCGTTTCTATGCAAATTTCCCTATTCTGGCATCACAATAGGGGAGTGTCCAAGTGGCTCATAAAAGCTCATGATTCCTGACACCGACAACTTTCAGTACATTCTCTTGTTTCTGTGAGTCAGCTGAATGTTTTTTTTTTCATGTTGGAGCAGTAGAGACACAAATAGTAACACAAAACGATACAAAAAGTGAGTTTTTATAATATGTCTCCTTTAATGTCCAAGTTGAATCTTTAAGTCACTTTGCAATAAAACCACCCATATAAAGCATTTACAGACAGTGGCAAATTTGCTTACTAATGAATATTAATAAATAATTATTGTTCCATGTACTGTCCTTTGTGTCCCCGTGTATCTGTGCAATCCTAAAATAAACGATTTCCTCTGGGATCAATACAGTTTCTCTCAGATGAAGGTTTCGAAGTTAATGTTTTGAATTGAGAATTTTGTTCCACTTAAAAACTGCAGTTAAGGACCTGGCATAATTGATAGCAGTAACGGACTGGTAAAGGTCTGAACACTTTATAGGGGTGGTCTTATTGCTCGGGGCTGCTGTGCCTGCACTGGTTCTGATATGAGCTTTGTGATTGATTGGTCAGTCCTGTGCCTTCCATCTCCTGGAGAAGAGCGGATGGAAGCCCCTTCCCCGGAAAGATGAAGATCAATCACTCTAACGGCGTGCTGGAGATCCCGTATTTCCGCCCGGAGGACGCCGGCTTTTACGAATGCGTGGCGGAGAATTCCAGAGGCCGCAGCGTTGCCAGAGGACACCTCGTATTTACCGGTAAGGAGCGGCACACACACATCACCACTAATTAGGGGGAATGTCGCCGATTTGAGAGCCTCGGATGAGTCGCGAGTCTGTTAGACTAAACACGTTTTAATCTCATCTGCGTTCTGTCGGTTGGCTTCGTTTACAGCAGGGGAATCAATGGGAGAAATTTTAATTGTGTGTCAGGGAGCGGACGGCAAGGCAACCGGTGCTGAATAATGAATAACCTGTGGACGAATACGTCTTATTTGTCAGTCAGACTAATTAAAACGGCTGTGGCGTGCGTCTTCAGGTCGGCAGGCAAAAAACAATTTCGCTCGCCGCTGAGAAAGGGCAGAGTAAAGACAGGATAATCTGGAATTAATGTGTACCAATTAACCTCACCGCTGGGGTAGTTTATGAAGGGCTAGCGTCTTCACCACACAACCTTGGGACCGGGGGTGGGGGGTGGGGGGGTGGTAAAGAGGGTTGGAAGATGGGGTGGTTTGGAAGGGGGGATGGTTTGGTGAGTTTCTTGTTTTTGCAGTTTTTCCACATTTTCACAGAAAGTGTCTCTAATGTGGAGGCGTACTGGGGGTCCTCTAGTTACGACATGTTCCCTACACAGTGACGTAACTCGAATTTTGGTGTAAGTTTAAACACACCCTAGTCTGAGTCGATTCTAACAGCAAAATTGTAAAAACACAACTAAAACTAACATTATGATGTGTAAGACTATGTGCATTATTTTCGCTGTGATGTGCAATAGTATATGTGCAATAGTATGTAATGTTCTACCCAGGTACCAAATCTTATTGCATTATCATATTCTGTCCTCTATATGGCGCTAAATCACACAATCACTATATTATCGTAAGTGTAGTATTACTACTTATATTTACATTGTGGTTGTTTTCTTTCAACTGATATTTATTTTTCTGATTTTTTCCTGGATTTTTGTATTAGATTTTATTTAGAATAATTAGAAAAAATTTGTATTATAGTACTTTATCTTAAATTGTATTATTTTGGTGTCTTGCGTCTCTCTGTGTCTGTGTGACGTGACATCACACCTTAAACTGTTTACTCCGGGATAGATAAAGAATTCTGATTCTGAATCTGGTTCAGAGAAAAACAAAAAAAACAAAACTCCTCCTTTATTCCTCCACCAGTTCGCCTATGAACAGTCAAAAGATTTGGACACACCTTCTCAGTCAATGTTTTTCTTTGTTTTTACTATTTTCTACACTGTAGATTAATATTGAGAACAAACAAAATGACGATGGAACACGTGGAATTATGCAGTAAACAGAAAAAAAGCAGAATCTGTTTTGTAATTGTCACAAACGCCAGTTTTACCCTTTGTTTGTGATTTACCTCTGGGACTCTCAGGCAGGAAACGCAAGACGAGGGGACAAGGATCCATGAATAAACAGGGAACTTTCTGAAAGTAAACAAAACCAAACTGAAACCATGGCTCGGTGGCCGGGAGAGAAAACAGAAACTAAGCACACGGAGAAAACACACACATGGGGAAATGAGGCGATGGCGAGATGGTAAAACACTGGGGTAAACTGACTTAAATACTTAACCAAATGAGCAACAAACACGAAACAGGTGAGGACACGAGAGACAG
>JBBKCR010000101.1:21609248-21620160 GCA_037577295.1 Ladigesia roloffi
TATAAAGATTAGTATTCATATATGTGTATAAACGTTCACAACTACACAATTCTGAACTTACCAATAATTTTTGCTGAATGTAACATAGTAAATAAACAAAAATAAAAGTTTAATATGTTTTTTTCTAATATGTTAACTAGATATTGTGCTCTGCAGTTTGTAGAGAAATTACTTAAAATGTTGCTTTCTGTTGAAGATTTGTTGAAAAAATTTACTTCAATTAGTCCTTTTATAATGAATTTTTAAAGAGAGCTAGTTACTGTTTTACACCTCATCCGGAAAGTAGGCGGAGACTTACCACGCCTCAGAACTAAGGGCGGAGCTTAAACTGCTGTTGGCCGAACAGGTGGATTTACACACGTGCTGGTTTTGGGGCCTGAACAAAACCAGTGAATTCAAATGGGCTTTTTTGTCTTTATTTTCCCATATATGGTGGAGGAAATGGCCATGAGGCCTCGCATTAAAAAACGCATTGTTTTTCTTTTGACTGGAGCCTGTTAGATCACAGCAGCCCCCCCAACTATTAAACAGACAAGTACAGTGTCAGCATTGTTTCTCCATCGCGATCGCCATCTGGTTTGTGATCGTGATGCCCGGGCGACTCGATGGTAAGTGTTCCGGTGCCATGGGAGCATTGAAGTGGAGTGCTTTGGAGTTTGTGCTCGTTGTTTTTTTTTGTTTTTTTTTATCGTCGTGCTTCAGCCTCGGCGGCGTCTCTCTGAACTGATGGGCCTTAGAGCTGCTTTTTAGTCCGAGCTGCCTCCACTGACGGCGGCATCGACGGCAAAGAGTGACTGGTGGCCCTACCAGATTGAATTCTGATTCTCTGCTTCCACCCCAAGGCCACCGTGTCCCTGACTGCTGCTCCGGCCATTCATCTGTTCTCCTGTTGGTCTGAGGATGATGGAACCCGTGAACAGGAACCTTTCTGTCCCTCCAGGTGGGGTTGGGAGAGGCCATATATATGGTATCATACTGTATCAATACTGCATCAATACTGTATCAATAGTGTAACATACTGAATTAATAATGTATACAGTATAATACTGTAATGCAGTTTTATACTGTATTAGCACCTTATCATTCCATACCATATCAGTACTGTATCATACAATATCAATACTGTATCAGTACCATATCATACCATATCAATAATGTATCATACAGTATCAATACTGTATCATACTGTATTAATACCATATAAATTCTGTATCAATACTTTATCAATACTGTATCAATAACTTATCATGCCATACCAGTACCATATCAATACCGTATTATGCCAATACCAATGCCACCCTTTTTTAGTCTGAGTTGCCTCCACTGATGGCGGCATCGACAGTGTAGTTTGACTGGTAGCCCTCCCAGATTGAATTCAGATTCTCTGCTTCCGCCCCAAGGCCACCGTGTCCCTGGCTGCTGCTCCGGCCATTCATCTGTTCTCCTGTTGGTCTGAGGATGATGGAACCCATGGACAGGAACCATTCAATCCCTCCAGGTGGGGTTGGGGGGAGGGAGCTTGCTGGCATGAGGGAAGTCCACAGTCACAAGGAGACCGTCGTCCGATGGATCCATCAATCGTCCCGACTCCTGACCTTACGCCGGCTTAGGTTGTCGTAGCCACGCGTCTCCGCCCGCACTCCATCCGTCTTCTTTATTACTGGCGCTGTGGCTTAATTAACTCCGCCACATGATGGAGCGGCGCGGGTTCAAGAGAATGATTTAAAGGGCAGCTGGTGTTATGAGACGGGATATTTTCTAATTTGGTGGCTAATGCAGGAGAATTCGAGTGCGGAGTTGAGTGGCAGGCATGCGAGAGCAGGGAGGAAGAGCGTGACGCTAATGCTAAGCAGGTTACGTTAGCGTGAGCGCTTAGCATGGCAGGCTAAACCCTCCCATAAAAGTGTTCTGAGCAATATTTTTCAGGGTGGTGTGTCTCCAGGGAGTTCTTCTCAAGCTCATTTTCAGATCCTGGTGTTAGTAAGAGCTTTATTGTTCTTAGTTTACAGTGTATTGTTATTTTCTGAAATTTGTCAGGTAACGCTATTTTACCCTCTGAGTTAGAGTCGCCAAGCCTAGAGTTTTGCATTTTGGATGGACTTGATTACACCGTCCATACAATAGTATTTTGTTTACCATTACAACAAACCACTGGTGGAATGTCAATATACTGTTTCAATACCTCAAAAATAATGTATCATTACTGTATCAATAACTTATCATACCATACCAATACCATATCATACCATATTAATATCATATCAATACCAAATCAATACTGTAACAATATAGTATCAATACCATATAATTTCATATCAATACAGTATCAATACTGTTTCATACCGTATCATACAATATTGCATAGGGCTGGGTTTAAAAAATATCAATTCACCGATCAAAATCAATTCTCGTAAAAAAATACGATAGCGATATGGGTCGACATTTTCCTGTCGACTTCCCACGAGCGTGTGGATGTTTTTTTATGTCTTTGGTCGGTGTTGTTTTATCCCATCCATAGATATTTTTATTCAGCCAATTTTGTGGATACAGTTGTTCCATTTTTGTGGTTATCATTTCATTGTCACATAGACAATTTTAAATCTGTAAATAAATTGAATCGGGTCGAGAATTTAATTAGATCATGACCTTGTAAATTGGAATTAGATCGATTCAGGAAATCGGCAACAATACAATACATAGTCCTAATAATGTCTCATTCCGTTCCAATACCATATCAATACCGTATCAAAAAGTATCAATACCAAATCAAAACGTATCAATATCGAATCAAAAAGTATCAATACCGAATCAAAATGTATCAATATCGAATCAAAAAGTATCAATACCGAATCAAAAAGTATCAATACCGAATCAAAAAGTATCAATACCGAATCAAAAAGTATCAATACAATATCATACTTTATCAAAACCGTATCAGACTCTACTGTTTAGCAGCACCGCAGCCAACACTTCGGAATGTTTGTTTGAAGTTTGCGTGACTTCAGTCTAAACCTGGTTCAGTTTTACTGAGTGACTTTACCGAGTCCAAGCTTGTGCGGGTTCTTTTTCCAGGTTGGCTTATTAGAATGTAGCGCGTGCGGCTGCACATCAGGAGGCGTGACGGTGCGGCGTGACAGTGCGATGAATGATCTGAGACTGAAGTGTATCAGCGCTGGCCAGGCTCCGCGTTCAGGCCGGAACGTGCCGAGAGCGTGTCGGCGTGCGGGCGCCGCCTCCATTACGCCTTTACTTATTAAATCCTGCGTTTTGAATGGTGGGATCTTTAGCGTTTATTGAAGGCTTTCTTCGGCGAGCAATTACGCTTTGATTATTCTCATCGCGTCCAGTCCGGACGGGTGGTTATAATAAGGGAGATATTCCTTCTGTCCAGGAGCTGCGGCCTCGTGTTTGTCCCCCTTCAGTTCGCTCTGATTGCAGATATTGAAGAGTTTGTGTAGGAAATGAGAAGAATTGTCATCGGCGCCACGTCTCAATGTGGTAATTGAGTTCTGGGGTTCGGCGAGGTGTTTTAATTAAAGCGCCACTGATAGAGACACACACACACACACACACGCACACACACACACACACATTGTGCCTTAATCACGTTTCTTGTGTGTCATTATTTTCCCTTCGAAATTATTACATTTCTTGGCTTGCTGCTTTCTTTCGGAAATGAAGAGAGCGCGTTCAGGTCGACGCGGAACCGATAAAAGAGGAACAACAGGCCGTTAAACTCCCCCTATTACCGACGCGCGCCCCCGTCTGGATGAAACCGCCGTATTCGCCCAGGCAGACGTGTGGTAAACATAATTACGCGATTATTTGCTCCGTTCATGGCGACGTCTCTGTGGCGAGTAATCAGCGCTTTATTCGCCTAATCAGATTAATCAGCTTCCAGATCCACACTAATAGCCGGTTTAAAAACACGAAGAGCCGAGGCGAGGCGGGTCTTTTCGAGGCTCACGGTGTTTAGTGATAAGCCACATCTGCGTCTGATCTCCAGTTCTGATGTTTTTTGGGGGAAAGATGCGAAGCTGCGAAGGTGAAGTGAAGGTCGGTGGTGAGATTCATGCCGGAATCTTCTGAACATGAGAGGCAGGAAGTCCTGAAAAAGTTTCCCGTCCTTGAAGTCGGCTCTGAAGTGGAGCCAGACGAGGCGAGGCGAGACGAGTGGAGCGTCCCAGGGAACCTGGGGGGGGGAGGACCGCGGTGGTCCGGTCTGAGGGCAGCGAGAGAGGAAGAGTGTTTCAGAGAGGCGAGCATCACTCGGCCGAACCCCCAGCTCCACCGAACACCTGCACCGGAGACCAGGCGTATTATTAATATTACTATTATTACTATATCATACCATTATTAATATTAATATTACTATTATTACTATATCATATCATTATTATTATTATTATTATTATTATTATTATTATTATTATTATTATTATTATTATTATTATTATTACTATATCATATCATTACTATTATTATTATTACTATTATTACTATATCATATCATTATTATTATTAATATTACTATTATTACTATATCATATCATTATTATTAATATTATTATTATTACTATATCATATCATTATTATTATTACTTTTTTTTGTTATTGATATTATTCACCCTCTGGGCGACTTCTGGCCATTTTGGCCACTTCACTCTCTTTTTCTTTACCATGTTATCTGTGTTAATGCAAATGGAATGAAACTTCCCAAGGGTCTGCAGTTATTTTAGATCTTTACATTTTTAATTCAGCTCAATAAAAAAACAATAACAAACTCCATACATTGAATTGTAACACTCAGCGCCCTCCTGGACATTTTTGGTCAATTGAAACCCATTAAATCATACAATTTAGATTAAAATGCTTTCATTCTAAACTCGATACTTAAAAAAGGTAGTTTTAGTGTTTTACCAGATTATTTCATTTATCCATTTTTGGCCACGAGGACTGAAAGGAAAGCAAACACGAGGAGGGCCAGTGGGTTCATTGTTGTTGTTGTTATTTCTGTTATTATTATTAGTATTAACATTATTAGTCTTATTATTATTACTGCAACAATTACTATAATTTTCTATGTAAAGCGACATTGGGTTAGTGAAAGGCATCATATAATGTAACTTATTATTATTATTATTATTATTATTATTATTATTATTATTATTATTATTATTATTATTATTATTATTACTACTACCAACAGCAACAACAAAGAAGGGAAAGCAGAAGAAAACTACAATCAACAACACAATAATGATGATAATAATAATAATAATAATAATAATAATAATAATAATAATAATAAACATCAACATAAATATAGACGTATACATACACACACACACACACACACACACACACACACACACACATGTAAAGACGAGCGGCGAGATACAAACCACAAGATATTTTACCGTTACGAGACGTTTGTCTGCTTCTGCTCTGTGACTCCGACTGAGGAGCTGAAACTTAAGTTTGCGACGCTAAGGGGGCGGAGT
Source organism: Ladigesia roloffi (assembly GCA_037577295.1). NCBI lineage: Eukaryota > Metazoa > Chordata > Actinopteri > Characiformes > Alestidae > Ladigesia > Ladigesia roloffi. The sequence goes on from JBBKCR010000101.1 coordinate 21,614,753, forward strand.
TGTGAAGTTTGACTGACATTTTGAGCGGTTCTAAGAGAAATGCTTTTAAATGCCTTTAATTGGTTAAATATTTTTTAAAAGTCAAACAGACATAACGGCTTACCAAAAGCATTGATTTAGATGATTTTTTTGTTTTTTTTTGTTTTTATTGGTCAAAATCATTTTTAAGCAGCTTATTTGATCTAATCCGAGACTGGATTAGACCGATCTGGGCCCGGTTCTCTGAAGGCTCTTTGCAATTAGATGAAAACGTTTCCGTCTGAGAGCGAGGACGCTTCACCTCGCCGTCTTCACCAGAAGGGTCTTCATCTTACTGCCGCGGTGGCAGAATGATCAATTCCATCATGGCGGCCGGGCGGGGATGGATTGTGTTTTCTGTGAGCTGGAACAGCTCCCTCCTCTGCGGAGAGCCTGTGATGTAGCGGCAGCGGTGGGAGGCCGGCATGAATCACCGGCTTTATGGAGAGATGACAGCTCTCTCGAGCCGGGATAAGTCGCTCCGGCATTTAAAAATGGCTCGTGGTGGCGGCGCCAGTTAGGCGGGTTAATTTAGATTACTGTAGGACGTGTCATCGCTGGATGTGCTGCCGCCCGCGTCCGAGGACCGACTGGTTAAGTGATAGTTTAGACACACATCTGCGTTTAAAGAGAGTCACTTTAAGACCTCTGCACGCTCAGTAGAGTTCATACGGGCTGGTAATTGCCTGCGTGTGCAGAAGACCCTCATCCCTCTGGAGCTGGCTAATCCACTGTCAGTGCTGCTGCGTGCGCTCTCTGCTGTCTTTGCATTTCTGAAATATGTATTGAACATCCAGGACCGCCGGCAGTGGATCGATTTTAGAGCTGGAGCGATGCATGGAATCTGATCAACGGTGAATGCAGCATGTGCATTTTGTTTAGTCAAGTCAAGTGGGTGATTATTGTAATTTTAACACACTGACAGCAAACACATCCTCCATGGCTGAAAGGTTCCTCCAGGTTCACAATATTACTCTGGGACCAGAGGGTTCATCCAGAACCACACTGGTCCTCCAGAACCACAATGTGCCTTCGGTACCACAATGTTCCTCCAGGTTCACAACATTCCTCCAGAACCACAATGTTCCTCCAGGACCACAATGTTCCTCCAGAACCACAATGTTCCTCCAGAACCACAATATTCCTCCAGGACCACAATGTTCCTCCAGGACCACAATGTTCCTCCAGAACCACAATGTTCCTCCAGATCCACAATTTTCTTCCTAGAGCTCAACATTCCTCCTGGCCCATTGTGTTCCTCCAGGGCCACAATGTTCCTTCAGGTTCACAGCATTCTTCCAAATTCCAAATGTTACTTAAGATTCTTCCAGGACTAGAGCATGCTTCCAGTACCACAAGGTTCCTCCAGGACCACATCATTCCTCCAGGTGCATAGTGTTCCTCCAGGTCTCCAAATTTCTTTATTGTTCCACCATGACCATGGAATGACAGTAAGGTTCCACCACGACCATGAAAGGACCGTAATGTTCCACTACGACCTTGGAAGGACCGTAATGTTCCACAATGACCATGGAAGAACCGTAATGTTCCGCCATGACCAGGGAACCACACAAGACTATATGGGTACATGCAGGACTGGACTGTACAGAGTGCAAAGTGAGGGAAAGTACAAGAAAACATGAGCAACGACTCGATACTCCAGGACAAGGCGGAGTCCAGCCAGGCCACCAGGAGCTGCACTAGTGCGAGTGAAGACAGTTTCACGACTGAAGCTGTTCATGAAATGCGCCACAACTGGAATACTGTCAGAATTCAAACGGTCAAATCGTCAGATTTCAAATTTAGCATCAAAATAAAATAATACAAAAACAAAACTTGAATATGTATCACACTTAACATTTTTTTCATTTCTGTTCAAATACAAGACACATGAATATGAAGATCAGACCCAAGATCACACACAGATCACATTTCAGGATCCAGGTCTGCTCACATTGATGAAAATGTTCCCCAAAGACACACAGAAGCGATCTGGAACACGGTGGAACCTGCAGGCCGTGTCTGAGAGGACGGCGGAACAGGAGGGACCGCTAGCGCCGCATTCCCGTTACTCTGGAATCTGATTGGCCAGTGATTAGTGGGCAGATATTTTAATTAGTCTTTTAATGCCACATGGTTTATTTTTCCCACCTCAGCACTCTGGGTCTCGGCCGTACCGCGGAGCTTAATCGCCGCTCTGGTTCTATAATTGCCTCCTCTTAATACTCGGAGAACCCAGCCTCTCTCGGAGAACACGCTCTCAGAAACACTCCAAACTGCAGAAAGCCGTCCAGTCGCGCATCGCTAATGGAGATTTCTGTCTTCCTCCGGTTTCTGTCCTTTATTTTTTGTCTTTTTTGTAGGGAGGGGGTTAAAACTCGGCCCAATTGTTGGTGCTTTTATTATCCCGCATGGGGAGTAAAGAGTAGAGCTTCGTTTTTTTCCTCTCCTCCTTTTCTCGCCCTCGATCTTTTTGAAAGGCCTCAGCTGCATCCTCGCCTCGGGTGCTGGATTGAGGACGGCTCTCAGAGCGCCCCGCTGGAACAATAGCCCCTTTGCTCTTTTTTTGGGAGAGGGGGGCGGAGCCAGCGCCAGGTTTCTTTTAATGCACCTTGATGCCCCTCCTCCGGTCACCTCCGCCCGTCCGGCTCCAGATGACCGTTTGTGTTCTCTCTCTTGGAACCGCGAATCAACAGAACCCTTTTTATCTCCCTCCAAAATAATACCTCCCCCCCCCAAAAAAGATACTCTTTTTTTGTTTTTTTTTGTGGTAAATTAATTCAGTACCTTAGATGTTGAATGCGTTTGTCCACTTTGTTCTCGCCGGCTCTCAATTTTCTGACTTCTGTGAGGCTTTTATCTAACATCCTGTCCTCTGCTGCACATGAAAGTGCCACTCCAGGCCTTTGTTGCCAGCCTGTCATTGCCCAGATTGGACCCAATAGGCTCACGATTGCGAGTGCCAGGCTCGCGTGGGGCTGCGAGTCCCGCACTCGCTCAAACAAACGTGCCGGCTCTCTGGATGAAAAAGAAAAAAGAGCTCCCAAAGAAAAGAACAACAAACAAAAAGACAAAGAGCGCAGAGCTTTGATTGAAAACATCATTTTTTAAGTGGCTGGTTGGGGTCCTGCCATCTGAGTGTCCTAAATATTAAAAGGGCCTGGGATTCGCCCGCCTGGGACTGCTGTGTGTGTGAAAGTCCACGATCCTGCATGTTTTTAAATGTTATTTTGGTTTCTGAAGTGTTTCATGCGTCTTATTGACCATTTGTCTTTCATATTTAATGAAGCAGCCGTCTTTCCCAACTCTGATTTAGCTCAAGTGAAGCTTCCCAACAAGATGTGAGACAGAAATGAACAGATTTTTGTTACACTGCCTTTGGGGTCGATATATATGTAAATAAGCTCCATTCTTATTGGTTACAATGTATCGCACCTCATTAAATAAGCAGTTCTGGCCAAAATACTCCGTATTACTATTGCATGAGTGGGCGGGGTTAAAGTGCTATAGGCTGAATAGACTACGGTGGGTGTGGCCTAGTTGGTGGGATACTTTCCTGTAGACCAAGAGGTTATGGGTTCGAATCCTTCCCTCAGTATACCACCACTGGGTTCCTGAGCAAGACTCTTTAGCCCAGGCTGCTCCAGAGAGACTGCCCCCTGTAGGTAGGGAGTGGAATTTGCTTTGAATTAAAGTGTATGATAAATTCTGTAAAGGATGATAAATGCAAATGCATTTGTTTTTGTGACACAAAAACTGTTCATTTTGCCATTTTTTTTCCAATTTGTTTCAGACCTGTTAAAAATTACATCAAAATGTTGTTTTAAAAAATGCTCAGCGTGTGTATACAGGTCCAAATCAGAATTAAATCCACTGTTACAATTATTTAGAGTGAAATATCAACGTATAAAGGACCGCCATTGTTCTTTTTAGGCAAGTGCCTGAAATGTTTAGGGATAAGTGACTCATTTTTTTGGTTCTCCTTTCCGTTGTGCAGGAAACTCCACTGATCAGTGATCAGATATAAAATCACTGTCTAGCATCGCTTGTTGCTTGTCGCATGGCTGAGGCTTCCTGCGACTCTCAACAGGCCGGTGTACTGAGAACTGAGTGTCTGGTTTCATGTTTAAATGCCGTTATTAGAGGGTCACTCTTATTCCCTTATAGAAACTTCAGTTAATACGTGCTGTGTGACTCAAACCTGGACAAGATCCAGGTCCAAACTGGTCCAAGTCCCAGTCAAGCCTGAGTTCAAAGAGATTCGAGTTCTAGACCAAGTCTAATGTGGTTCAAAACAAAGACTAAGTCTAAAGAGTTTCAAGTTCTAGGTTCAGTCTGAGGACTCAAGTCTAAAGAGTTTTGGATCAAATACTGAGTCTAAAGAGGTTTGAGACCAAGACTGTATCTAATAAGGTTTGAGCGTGGATTCATGGTGCTCAGAAGGTGGAGACGGGTGCTGGCGGCTATATGAATGGGTACCAGGCGACCAAATACAGGGCTCCTTTTTGGTTATTCATCATGTCAGTAAGGATGTTGGCACCCCCCCCCCCCTCTCACACACACACACACACACACACACACACACACACACACACAAACTGAGATACGTTAGTAGTAGAAACACGTTTTTTAAAAGGCAACTGAAGGGTTGTGGTTCATGTTCCACTTGCCTGAGATGCAGAAACGTCTAACTTGGATAATCTTCAGTCTTACTTCCCATTTAACTGAACCTGCCCTGGTTTACACTCACTCACACAAACCAGTTTACACACACTTGCATGGAGAGTCGGAGTGAAGTGGTGGAGCCGTGTTGGCAGGAAATAACGCCTATTTTTACATGTAAAGCAGCATGTAACTCCAGTGAAGTTTTTTGGGCTAATCTCGCTGAGTCACCTGTTCTCCACTTGGGAAGCTCAATGGTAGCGCACTCATTCCTCGGAGTGTGTTCAAACATCGCCTGCACCAAAGCCTGTCTCACCATACTCCTCTCCGCGAGTTCCAACACCATTTGTGGCAGATCTCTTCCTCCATGACTCCCAACCATCCACCATCCTTCTAGACTCGGTTCTTGGTTCTGTTCTTCAAACTCTGATCAGTATGCCGTCCCTGTTATGCTGTCTTACACAATATGTAGTGTTTAAGTAGACTGTAATTGAAGTGACAGTAGACTGTCAGTAGTGTCAGTAGACTCTCAGTAGAGTGTTAGTAGACTGTAGAGTGCCAATAGACTGTCAGTAGAGTGTCAGTAGAGTGTCAGTAGAGTGTCAGTAGAGTGTCAGTAGAGTGTCAGTAGAGTGTCAGTAGACTCTAAGTAGACTGTCAGTAGACTGTCGGTAGTGTGTCAGTAGAATGTCAGTAGAGTGTCAGTAGACTCTAAGTAGAGTGTCAGT
>JBBKCR010000101.1:21659076-21671776 GCA_037577295.1 Ladigesia roloffi
AGAACCTCAACATCTTGAGCTCTGCCACCTCCAGTTCTGCCTCCTGTCTTTCCCTCATCGCCACTGTCTCCAAACCATACAATATCGCTGGTCTCACTACTGTCTTGTACACCTTTACTACCATTCTCGCTGAAACGCTTATATTTTTGTATTAACAAAGAAAAATATTGCTTTTTGAACAAGGAAATGTTACTGAATTCAATTCAATTCAAAGAACTTTATTTGTCCCCGATGGGCAATTTAAGGGGCACAGTGGAGCAGCGTACACATATAACAATAGTCAAATTTGAAACACACAAAAGGTTTTTATTTATTTATTTATTTTTAATCTAAGCCGGAAACAAGCAGTGTTCAGCGAGGGCTGAGAAAGTTGAGATATGTAAGCTGTATATTTACAAGTATAATAATATTATTATTAACAACAACAACAACAATTATAATAATTCTGTGTATTCCACTATTAACATGTAGAAGGGTGTGACGCTGGGCGTGTGGATAGTGGAGGAAAACATGTTACAGAAGCCTGCAATATGCAAATGAGCCTCCAGACAGTCACAGGGTTACTGACACAATGTATCTTGATGAATAAAGATATTCATTAAATCCTACAAAATTTTGGCTAATCCTCACCCCTCAAAGCTTCTCTAAGGTTTTCAAAAGGCAGACAGTTTCATTTCATATATCATATTTTACATATTTCATTTTTTGCCTTTTTTATTTTTACCATTTTTAACCTTTGGAGGCCCCTTAAAATTAAACAAGCTGTTTTTGTTACTGTAGCTTTAAGACTGATGTATATAAATGACCTCATTCTGACTGGCTCTCTCAGCAGTCTCACTCTCCACGCTCTATCTCTTCTTCTCATCCTCCTTGATGGGCTGGAGAGCTGGTGTTTTTCACCTCCCCTCAGGGAGGTGCCATGCATAAGGGCACCAAATAGACCAGCCTAGCTCTGGGGCAGGTGCGCACATTTTCCCTTGCCTGACCACAGTGTGTGACAAGTTTAGCCATGACTGGTTCCTCTCCTCCAGGGCAAAAGTTTCAGCAGTATAGTCCATATAGAAAAAACACTAAGGGGTCCACAACTGTCTCTGCGGTGGTTGTCTACTCTGCATCCCCTTGATTTTTCCTAGACATATTTCTTTTGTATTTGTTTCCATGCTGGATATTGTATAAATCAGGGGTCCCCAACATGTCGCTCGCGAGCTACCAGTAGCTCGCAACTCCTCTCTAAGTAGCTCGCTGTAGGGTTAACTAATCAACATACATTTTAAAACGTATTTTTATTTTATTATTTTAGGGGGCGTTCACATATCGCACCTAAAATCATGTGGGAAACGCGAGGCACGTAACTTTCTCCTTCTTTCTAAATGCGCTTGGGCGCTTGCGCTCCGGAAGTGTCTGTCATTGCTAAGCAACCATCAGCCGCGCTCTCCATTAATTTCAGCAATGGATTTCCACCAACAAAAAACACTTGGAGTGACTCTGCTACATTAATAATTTACACAGAAAAGAAAAAAAACACAGTAGTGTCTGGGTGCACCCCATCCTTCAAAAACGGAAAAAAACCACGGGGAATTTCACCAGCTCCACCTGGTCAACGGGAGGTTCAAAGCCTAATTTAGACTCATCAAGGACCAGTTGGAATATATTTTAGGAAAAATTGGCTCAAGCATCAGTAAACAGCCCTTCTTCCATGAAGCCATCTTTGGTCAGTGTAACGGAAAAGGAAAGGAAACTAATTGGTTGAATCTGGTAAGGTTGAGGTGTTTTCAACTCGATGCATTGCGGACGCGCCTGAAAAAAACGGGCGCGTTGGTTCCGTTGTGAGCGCGGCTGCCGCACGTCTACATTTGAAATAATGGATTTGAGCGCGCAAAAGACGGTATGTGAACGCCCCCTAAGTCACTTTTGGAAAACCAACCTGCATGTATAGCCAACCATATCCGCCCCCTTCTTACACCAAATCATTATTTGCCCATTAGTTGTAAACAGTCAAGGTTGATGTGTCAAAAGTGATGAGTCAGATTCAGATTCAGATTCAGATGATGGGAGATGGGCAGGAACCATGACCGCCGAGGATTGCCATTACAAATAAGAGGCTGAAAACTTATTTTCATGATACAAAAATGAGTAGATCTCTACCATTTTCGTTTTGTAAAAGTAGCTCTCGGGGGTAAAAAGGTTGGAGACTTTTTTAATAAACTGAAAATTAAGTGTAGTGTTGCACAGAGGTTGGCGGAGTGACTTTCCCAGTTGGAGAGTTCCTACTAGGAAATTCAGTTCAAGTGTAACTAGTGACAGTTTGGAGATTACTTTTACTATTTATTTAAAATTGTTAAAAACTTTTCAGGGTTTTGTGATTATTTTTTCTCATTATCCTGCTATATGTATATTAGGCACACTGTCCCAGAGAAGAAGTGGAAGGAGGCGCAAGGGAAGGGCCTGGACTGGTACGAGAAGTCTTTGGGGGATGGATCGCCCATTTTTATCTACCTTCACGGCAATACGAATAACAGGTTGGTGAATTTTTTACCCGTATAAAATCTGTTACAGATGCAAGGAGCTATTATATTGGGGCAAAATCTCCATTAAAAGTCTGCAACAGTAAAATCAGCTCCTTTACACTGAATATTTCCAGCAAAATGGAGTACAAATGCTTTTTTGGCATTTAGTAAACACTCTTATCCAGAGCAACATACATCAGTGCTTAAGTAGTCCTCATCTGTTCTTCATACCTGTAAAGCTGGACTTCTGCTTTTAGGACAGGGACTCACCCTGGGCAGGGCAGCAAGCCACTGCAAGGCCATATATTATATAATTTTCTGTACCACAAATACCTGCCATTTAACAGTAAACAAACAACAGAGCCGCGCATTGCACTTTGTCCTCTTTTACAACAAGTCAGCGACTGACAAATCTGACTGAACCCTCTCTGAAATGAAAATACTGAGTTTCGTTGACTGATTTTAGCACATAATATAAATATGTTTATTAATATGTGTATTTTAATTTCATTTGATTGAACATACTTCCTTGGATTATCCCTTTCACAGCACAGAAAACCAAACGCAAGGTTTACTGTCACATACTCGAGTTTACAGCAGTGAAGTCTAGATGTTCTCTGCATGATTTGTGTTACACTCATTGTGTTTATTGGTGTTGATTTTTAAAACTTTCATTTTAACAGAGCGGCCCCTCATCGAATAGCAGTCGCCAATGTGAGTAGCTCTACTTTCTTCCTTGTTTGAAATCTGGGCCATCTGATAATGTTCTGCTGACAGTGTGTTTTGCTGTTTCAGATCCTAAGTTCGCTTGGCTATCATGCAGTGGTTATGGATTACAGGGGTGGGTTAAACCTTTATGCCCCACTTTTCTTATCAGTGTCTTAAAAAACAATCAATAAAACAAAGGACGACTGAATAAGAGAATGAAAAAAACATTCTTAACATATTTTAATAATCTTTTTTTTCATGTAATTTTAAATAGAATGTAAAGGGCAGCAGGAGCTATGAGGTTTATATAATAAAGCAACATTTTTAGAGGATATAAAACAACTAATCCACAATGGGGACAGCACTGGGTAGCGTGGTGAAGAACCTTCACAGCAAGAATGTCCCGGGTTTACTCCTTTCTGTGTGGAGATTGTGTGTCTGCATGGGTTTACATTGGGAGCTCTGGTTTCCACAAACCAAAGCCCCATCAGGTGAATTGGAGATGCCAAATTGCCCCTTGGTGTAAATGTACACATAAGGGATGCGCGGGTCGGGTATTTTTCCCGCCCCTCACCCGCGATAATTAAATAGACAAACTAGACATTGTAATTCCATTGAAAGCAGCCTTTATTTCAGCCTGAAAGTGCTTGGAAACATCGGCCTATAAACTGGCAACAACATATGATTATGAATATGAACGATAAATCAGATCATATAAATAACAAGATAATGATACACATTTTAGGCTATAGATTAGATTGTTTATGTAATTTTGTTTTTAATGATCCGCCCCAACCCGACCTGCGGGTTACCCGCGGGGTCTGCGAGTTACGAGACGACCCGCACATTACTAGTACACATCCATCAAGCACCACACAAGCAAATTAATAAAATATTTGCAATTTTGCTGCGTCCCTCTGCACCATTCAAATTGGAGAATTTCTGCAACAAGCAACATGCAGTCTGAAAATTTTGCAATTTAAAAATCTATTTTTAAAAACTTTTTTAATTTAAAAAAATTACCAGCATTACTTATTCTTATAAGTTGTTATATGCTGTATATGTATGTTTATGTGCTTCAGGGTTTGGAGACTCCATCGGCGAGCCCACAGAGCCTGGCCTAACCACTGATGCCCTCTACCTGTACCACTGGGTAAAAGCCCGCAGCAAAGGCAGCCTCCTGGTTGTCTGGGGGCATTCACTTGGCACAGGGTAAGAAGGTTTATGCCACCCTACCCACAACAGTATTTCTTTTTGAAAAACTGTTTTGAAATTTTTATATAAAAGGTTATTATCAGAATAGAATATTATAAATGTGTAACATTTCTAAGTATGGGGATATTATTATTACATTTGCAGAGTCTCCACTAACACTATGGTGAAGTTACAAGAGCAAGGTAAAAATATCAAGTTTATATAAATATATAATTGCAATATATAAAAATATATGTATAAAATAGAAAATGTCCCACTTGCGGGACTAAACTAAAAGTTTATTTTATCTTATATATCCTATATTTGTGTGTATAGAAAACATATGTTCTTATAATATGTGCATTTTGTTCACTATATTTACAGTAAACTACCCAACAGTCAAGAATGATTCCTGTGGTCTTAATTTTGTTCTTTTCTGTCTGTTTTAGTTATTTTTGCATGCACACTATGAGCTAGATTATGAGCATTATTGTCTTTCCAGGTCACCATCTTGATGGACTGATACTGGAGGGTGCATTCAAAAATGCAAAAATGCCAGCGAATGTTCCTCATCCATTTTCCTGGGTAGGAACACATTAATACTGGAATAATACTGGCATGAAATACTGGCATACTGGCATAGTATGTAATGCAGAATATAACATCTACTCATAACATGTACAGCACTATGGACTGATAGATCTGTTGTATTTTGTAACTTTGCATTTTTTATTCTTCCTAGTATTACTGGAGGTTTCCCTACATTCAGTACTATTTTCAGAACTCACTGAAGGAAAATAAAGTTGTCTTACCCAGTGAGGAAAAGTGAGTTTAAAGCAGTGACACAGAACTAAATATTATGGACAGAGTTTAGAACATATAGGTTAATACCACCTACAGTCCTAATATATGTACTATTTTTATACAGTTTGAAGAAACTGAGGTCACCTCTTCTGATCCTTCATTCTAAAGATGACCATCTGGTGCCCTACCAACAGGCTGAGGCGGTATGAACATGAACATATACACTAGGATTGGTACAAATGCCATTTTTTGAGCTTCGAGTTATTATAAATAAACAACCCGCTAAACACAGCTTTTCTTTTTCTGCCTTAATAGCCACATAGCCCATTTTTAATTTGCCATGAGACCTGCCAAGCTCCTGTTAGCCAGTGTATTAACCTGTGCTAAACGGCTAGCCAGATAGCGTCTTCAAAAAAAGCCACAAAACTTGACTAATCTCGCACAAACATCTCAAAACCAACTCAAATGCATTTATTCCACCACCAGTCAGCTGTAAACACTGCTGGCGAAGTGCAAAATAAACCCTTTTTCTTACTTCAGTTCACCGTGTGGCTCCTGGGTGCGTCTCTCTGGGACTCAAAGTGCGTCATTTCAAATTTCTCCTATAAAATCCTCACTGCTGGTCACAAATCCCCATCGAACACCTTCATAAGTCTTCTAACTGTCCTGCTGTGGTGTTTTTATCCACAATAAGGCTAAAAATACTTGTTTTTACAGGACAAACCATGGTCTTCTTTTTGATACGCCCCTAGTGAGAACTGAACATTGTATGCCTCCCATCAAAGCTGTTTTTTCCATGGCTGAGGCTGCGGAGAGAAATGCACCGTTAGACCCGGAGCGCATTGGAAGATTTCTCTGGTTCTGGGTGGAGGAGAACTCCATGCTCGAACTCGTTGGAAAGGTCATATTGAGTTTTTAGTGGAAGTCGTGCTTGGTTTCGAATCTCAAAATGAAAACTTGAATGCCATCCCACTTGAATATTCGAGTATTCGGTTACAGCCCTAATATATACACATATAAATATACATTTATACCAATATACATATACATATCCATACATACATACATACATACATACACACATACATATATACATATACATATATACAATACCATATATTCTCTGCGCTGTCTCTCGCATCTTGTTGTGGTCTCCTGTTTACCTTCGACTCTACATGCCAATGGTACTGCCCCTTTTATGAAGGGACTATAATAATTGGTTGAACCAAAGAATAGGTGTCAGTGTCAGCCAATCAGAGGCAGAGACTACATTACTGATTCACATCAGCCCAACACTGTTTTACTACTCTAGCACTAAAGTTAGTCAGCCTTTCCCTCCTACTAACACAAAGTTTAATATGCAGTTCACTAACACCAACCTGAAACTTTCTTTTTTTATTTTTGTCTCTAAGTTTTCAAACAAACAGCCACACAACATAAATAATGAGAAAGCCCACCATAGCAATGATCAGCCTCTACTATTGTGTCTAGGATCTGTTAGGTGGGGAAAAACTTTGATATTCTTTAGAATTCATTGTTAGGCATAAAGCACTTTGATTATGGTTTGACAGCAACCAATCAAAAAAGCCCATTACTGTAAAGTTGCGCAGACCTCAGCATTATTCTGGCAGATGCAGCAGACAGATGCTTGGCTGGAAAGTGCTGGGACGTTCCTTTGAGATCACAGCTTCTCGCTGTAGGAGGGCTAATATGGAATACTGGCCCTGATTCATCTCCCTCCTTTAATTTCCATGAGTCCCATCCATTCTCAGCCAAAACACTGGAGGAGAACTTTTAGTGGGGTCAAGGATTGACTTTGTGTTCCACATCCATCATTTTGTCGGTGTTTATTTCACCCTAAATATGGTAGGCCGGCGAAAGGAGAGCGTGCTGAGAAACACAATCATGGATTGGACTGTTCTGTGAAGTCTCCCAAGAGCTGCCAGAGCCTCCCACAAAGAGCAAAAGGAGACAAAGTCATTTGTCATTCTTTTATTTCATGTTTAGTTGAAGACTGACTGCTCATAGCACCGTGAAGTGTCTTTACAAAATCATTTGTTACACATGCTCGCTGGAACAACACGGTTACCTTCTACGTCGTCTTTGGTTACAGTTCTTCTAGTGGGGAATGTACACATAGCACAGTTTTATATTAGAAAACTGCACAGTTCCTGAAAAGAAATGATAATACGAACAAGCCCATGAAGACTTCTGGAGTTCAGAGAACCCAGTGGATTACACAGCCGCACATCAGTTAGGAGAAAGTTCTGCTTCTGAAAGAGCACAGTGGCTCTCAGTCCCAGTACTGGATTACATTTACTTTTATACATTTATGCAGCATATCATACAGTTTAAATGTGTTACAGAGCATTAAGAGTCCAACAGTAATATACGGTCCTGGGGATGGGGCGTCTTCAGGTCAGTTATTGGAAATTGTTGTTATGAGGCAGGTCAGAAAGTGACAAAGCAGTTAGAAATAACATTATTATTGCAGGTTCGGGTTGAGGAAAATGAATCTCTTTGTGTCTCAAGCAGATGTTGTCCAACCCTCTGACCTCCACATCACTGAAGTCCAATCTTACAAGGTATTTTGTGGCTGCAGGGGGTCATTCCAGGCCTACTGATTAGACTTCAGCATCGCTGATTAACCCAGTATAATCAGGGAAGCCCCTGCTGGCTTGGAACAAAGACTCTGTGCATAAGATTGGACACCCAAGGTGTTTCCCTCAAGGGTTGTGCAGTATTATCCACTAAGTTGATGATGTGGTTTTTCAGCTGTAGGTTAAGCAGGACCATGAAAGACTGAGACCAAGTAGAATAGGTGCAATAAACTCTTTGGATTAGACACAAATGGAATACACTCAAAAAAATTAATAAATAAACAAACAAACAAATAAATAAATAAAATCTGTTCAACTTACACATATTGGTATGATTAGCATTGTAACAGGTTTCATTCATATCAAACATCTGAATGAAAGAATGGGAAAGAATGTGCAAAACTTCATTTGAACAAAAGCAATATTTTACATTGAACCCCAAGTTCTGCATCTGGCCAGGCTGTGGTAAAATTTACAGGCAATTCCACAGGATTCGCTAATATTTCGATAAAATTTAGCTAAATAATGAAACCCTTTAGTGCTGGGGCTGGAACTGCCCTGATGTTCAGCCTTCTGCCATGGAAACTGGTCACAGTGTGTTCAAACAGGACTTCAAGTAAAGATTACTGACAGAATTCACAAAACTGAACAACATTTATCACAATTTAGCTAGAACTGAAGGATTTGCATAATTTATTTTGCATATTTGCTGCAAGAGTCGACCTGCCGAAACACAAACCGAACTCCAGTTTACCAAAGACTACCCGGGCTGATACACCAAACAACGAGAGAGAGAGAGACAGAGAGAGAGACAGAAAAAGAAAGAGAAAAAGAGAGGGGAGAGAGAGAGAGAGAGGAAAGGAGAGACAGACACATACAGAGAAAGAGAAAAGAGAGGAGAGAGAGAATGAAAACAAGATGGAGAAGGAGAGGTACAGCAAGAGAGAGACAGAGAAATGAGGAAAGACAGAAAAAAGAAATGCTTCAAACTGAGAGAGACAGATAAAGAGATGGAGAAAGGTAAAAAGTGAGAGAGAAAGAAAGAGAGAGACAGACATCGTAAGAGAGAGAGAGAGAGATAGATAGAGAGAGAGAGAGATGCACAGAGAGGTACAGGAGCTGTGAAAATCCCTAGTTCATCCCTCAGCTCAGTTTCTTTTAATGCGCTTCCCTTCAGAACAAACCTTCCGTAACGTGAGCTGGGAGGAGAGTCGGTTTAATTGGAGGAACATATGCAACACAATACTGCGGCCATTAGGCTGCAGCTGCATCTCTGCTGGGACGACGACCACGCCAAGACGAGGGGGGGGGTGTTGTTTTAAAGTTACGATACACACAAAACCAGCAGCAAAAATCCCCATAGCTGACCAGCCTATGAGGGAACTTTCAGCAAGAGTTCCTAAAAAGTAACCAAGTAAAGTCTTTAACTGCCCAGGCACACCCCCTTCAAAACAATCTAAAACAACCTGTACATAAAACAGGGCTTAGGCCCAGGTGTGATCTAGACCTTAAGTGCAATAAAAACCTAATATTAAATAGGTCCCGCTCATTCAGCCAAAACAGGTCTGACCTGCCATGGCATGGACTCCACAACACCAAAAGTGTGTGATTTGATATCTGGCAGCAGTGCATATACCTGCCAATTAACAATGTAAGTAAAAATATCTCATTGTAGTCTTACAAGTCATTTCTTTTGGCGAATTTCTAATGAAAACCATGATACATTTTTGGCTACATTGGGAAAGTGGGTGGCCCATGGGTGTAACGTGACCTTACAGTCAACAAAATGCATGATGTACAAGAAAACACGATTACCACTTTTGGCGCTTTGGTTTAGCATGGGTACTCTGACTGGTCTGTACCCAATTACATTTACGGCATTTAGCAGAATTTTTTATTCAAAGCGACTTCCATTCCCTTACTACAGGGGGTAGTCTTCCTGGAGAACTTGATGTTAAGGGTCTTGCTCGGGAACCCAGTGGTGGTATGATGAAAGTAGGATTCCAACCCATAACCTCCCTTTCCAGAGGCATGTATCCTACCCGCTAGACCACCACCACCATGTGCACCATTCCACAACAATCGGTTAGCCTTTGGCGCCTATGACCCTGTCACTGGTTAACTGGTTGTCCTTCCTTTAACAACTTTGAAATAGTACTAATCAATGCATATTTGGAACCCCCAATCCCCCCACCACCCCATCCAGACATCACAGTTTGGTTCTTGCCAGGGTCTCAGATCCTGTTGCCAAGATGATCAGCATCATTCACTTCATTCATCAGTAGTTAGAATGTTGTAGCTGATCGGTGCAAACGATAAATAAATGGTAAAAAAGCAACAACTGGGCAGGTCCTTCCACACACCAATCAATTGCCCTGAAGTCACAACTTGCTTAGAAGCTATACAGTCATTTCATGAAGTCTGTATTTTATTAGGTGCTGGGATGACAAGGTCTTAAGAAGGCCTTGAAGTGCAGAAGTCCTTAACACGGAAGGTCAGACATTTGATCCATGCCCAGGCAGTGCTGCTATGCAGGAATGAAAGCCAGGTAAATTAAGATAAATATTGCACCGGTCCAGCACTCTAAGTCTGAGTTAGTGTTGGTGTGTTAAATGCCCAGAAAATAAAAGCTGTTGTTTTTTGTGGATATTTCCCATGTTAAATCCAAACAGCCACAGTGAATAAGTACTGACCCAGTCAATCAAGAGCTGTTCACACATCAGCGAGAGCAGCTGGATCAACGAGAACAAGAACGCTGCAAGCCCTACATCAAAGATCCATTACTTTGCTATCACATCAAACAACACTGTTTCAATCACAGTTTGCCATCTGGGTTCTCACTTCTACACAGCTTTGATGAATCTCTGACAATACGGTGAGATTATCATTGCCAGGGCTCGTCTGACTTAACATCTGTTGATGGTCACTGGTATTGAGGGTTTTTTCAGGGGCTAAAATTCTAATAATAAATCAAGAATGATATAGAGTGAAAACTCATCAGTATGTTCCACAGATCTCTCCTGCATAAATCTACATACTGCGGCAAAGAGCATCTATTTAATTCAATGAATCAAAAGACGCAGAGAACAATGTTATTGTTGCTTATTCATTATAAGTGCGCTGTCATGAGAAATCAGAACAACAATACACACCACCCACAGCTGAAGATCCTTCTCTGCAAAAAAAGGCCAAACAGGCTGATGGTAGAATTATGTACAGAAATACTGACAGACATGGGTGGCCGCTACCGTATTAAAATGCTGTTTTCTCAGTCACGTCCAGCTAACAGCACTATTCTGATTAGGTACAAGAGCGCCGCCCTTGTGGTCAGGCTGTGTACTCGCCATTGGACCATTAAGTGGTAGATTGTTCTGGAGGGAAATGAAAATATTTGCATAAACATGTACATTTACGACCTTAAACTTAGTAATTATGGAAGCGCAGACACTACCCTCAGAGCTCATAAAGTTCTTTTCCACACGCAAGTGGAGCTCTTCTCTCGTACTGAGATGAAAACGTTGAAAGCGAATTATGTATGTAGCTGTAGTTCACCACACCACCTCCACCATCCCCATCTTCATCCTCGTCCTCCAAACACTGACTGTCCCCCTCGGATCCCTCCTCCCCGTCCCTGTCCTGGTGATTCACCCTAAGCCTCTTCTTGTTGTTGTTCCTCACCGAGGCCTCCAGGGCTTTCTGTTTGCGATAGAAATGCGAGAACTTGTTGAAGATGATGGTGATGGGTAAGGCTACCACCAGCGTGCCGCCCAGGATGCAGCCGGACGCTGCCAGCTTTCCTGCCACCGTGACGGGCACGACGTCCCCATAACCGACTGTAGTCATGCTAACCGTACCCCACCACCAGCAAGCAGGGATGGTGTCCAAGCCGACGTCCTCCTCATACTCTGCGGTGTAGGCCATTCCAGAGAAAACAGACACGCCCACAGCCAGGTACAGCAGCAGGATGCCCACCTCTCTGTAACTGTGCTAGAAAGGTAAACATGGAACAGCAAGGAATTTGAGATTGTATGGCATTTCCAGAAAGAGGTGCTATTTAGGGATGGGTATGGAGAGCAGGTACTAAACTAGTACCACATTATGGATAATCTCCTGGACAAACAGCATTAATGCATTCTAAAAGCTGAGTTTCCGAACGCAGGATGGGTTCAGTGGAGGGACGAAGCAGCGCACTGCTCTTCACCAACACACATTTGTTGATCAGAACATTTGTAGCAATGCTCCTTCCTCATTATACTGTAAATACCAGGAACTCTGGACACAGTTCAGATCCTCATTTCTTATTTTTTCATGAGCTTTATTATTTGCAGTAAATTATGTAGTAGAACCAATAGAGTACTGATCGGTCTCTGTATTGATACCACTATCAGTAAATTTCTCCTCTACCCATCCCTAGTGCAATTATGCATAATAAACATGGGAAGAAAAAAATACTTTTTTAAAAAAAGTAATTAATGCTCTTGACACTTCCATGCCTAACTGGATTATGGTACTAACATAAACCATATACTTCTACTCTAGGTTGGTAATGAAAAGCATAAGTAATGATCATTTGTAGCCTGCCACTGCATCCTTTAAATGCTCAGTTGTGTAGAAGTACTGGGACTAAGCTATTTATCCAATACAAAGTCAATGTTTCCTGTTGTGCTCTTTTGGACACAAGCCTGACTCCCATCATTAGGACACAACCATCTTAAAAACGGTCTAGTTGAGGATATGCATGCTATCAGGGGCGTATTAAGCTTTCCAAAAGTGTGTGTGTGTGTGTGTGTGTGTGCGGTTGGTTGGCTGGTTGGGGGGGGGGGGGGGGGGGTAACCTTTTGGCAAAAGTGGGGCTGTTGAATTCCCCCCCCAAAACTTAAAGAAGAA
>JBBKCR010000101.1:21713402-21725051 GCA_037577295.1 Ladigesia roloffi
GCAGTAGTAATAGTATTAGTAGTAGCAGTAATAGTAGTAGCAGTAATAGTAGTAGTAGTAATAGTATTAGTAGCAGTAGTAATAGTATTAGTAGTAGCAGTAATAGTAGTAGCAGTAATAGTATTAGTAGCAGTAGTATTAGTAGTAGCAGTATTAGTATTAGTATTAGTTTGGGTATTGGTATTAGTATCAATATTTGTATTGGTATAAGTATTGGTATTAGTATCAGTATTTGTATTGGTATTAGTATTGGTATTAATAATAGTTTAGTATTATACACTCTGGTTTCATCAACCACAAGGGATCTTTTCATCGGATCTTTTTATTACTGATGGTTAATGTTGTATGTGAACATGTGTTTCACATGCTTGGTAACACACACACACACACACACACACACACACACATACAGACACACACTGGGAGAAAAATACCTAGCCCTGGCCGTTGCTTGTTTTACTTTTGCATTAGCGGAGGCCATATGTGGCGGTGCTGTGCCCACTGGTAAACAGCTGCAGGTTGATAATCGGTGTGTTTAGAGTATGATCGGCTCTCTGGGCCGAGGACGTCTGGATTTAATAGACTTTTGAAAGTAAACACCGCCTGGATAAAAATTAACTCTTTGAATTGTTCTTTGGAAACGGACAGAGGGGGAAACGCAGTCCAGGGTTCGTCCCTGCAGGAATGTCTTAATGGCGAAACTGATTTACAGCCTAACTTTACTGTAAAAATGTCATTTTAAAGCTCTCCTATAGGAATCCCGTACCGGCGCGGTCCTCTCGTGGCTCCTCACGCGTCACCTGCGTCTGGTTACCGCCTCAGTGTCTCTGTAAACACAGATCCTGTCCCTCTGAACTCTCACGTTTTCTGGTGGTTTTATTCTGTTTACAGAGTGTTCTGTGTTTACTTGTTTTGCTGTTGGACCCCGGCTGCCCATTCCTGTATTTGACTAATCCCTGATCAGGCCTTGTTATGACCCTGATTTCTAAAAGTCTTTACACAGTCAGAAGTTTGTTGCACACCGCAATCCTTTACCACTTATCCATTTATTTCATAAACAGCAGATTTTAACAGGTTGTTGGTTTCATTCACAAGATTAACTATGTTTATACGTGTTTGATCAATCCTTATAATTAATTAGTGGAGTTCATCTTGTGCACAAATCTCACATGGGATCGTAACTGGCGGCTATCCCCGCCCACACGAGAGACTTATCACGCGGTGAAATCTTAAAAGGGGCGGCGTGACTGAAAAGCCAGCAGCCAAACTGAAAAACTAGCAGCGGAACTGAAAGTCTCACAGGCGAGAATGAAATTTGAATTGATTTAGGATATTGGGAAAGTTTTGTTTCGAAATTTTGGCACAAATCTAATTCCATACATATTTTTAATCTGTGCTTTATTATGCGTCAAAACTCGGTTTGTGAAAGAAACAGTTCCTTTCCTTCTCCTGTAAAGTTCCAGTTTCAGAGACACACAGTTTTCTTATGAGACGTTTAGTTCTATAATCTCTGAGTGAACCCTCTTATTTACCCGTGGTCTGTTTCTGTCCCACAGATGAACGTTTGCCCCTGTTAAGGCGGCAGAGGTACTACTTTAACATCAGCTCTCTGGAGAAGGAGGGGCTGCTGGGGGCAGAACTTCGAATTCTCCGGAAACCTTTCCTGGGCCACCCCAAAGCCCAGCCCTCTGAGGGCGTGGCCTCCCTGAGACTCTACACCTGCGCAGCAGGTAAGCAGAGGCCTGCGCTGCTCCAGTCCCGGCCCGTCGAGGACCACAGCATCCCCAAGTGGGAGGTGTTTGACATCTGGAAACTGTTTAAGAATTTCAGGAACACTCCTCAGCTTTGCTTTGAGCTCGAGGCGATGGAGCGGGGGAGGC
The DNA here is from genome assembly GCA_037577295.1 of Ladigesia roloffi. Classification (NCBI taxonomy): domain Eukaryota; kingdom Metazoa; phylum Chordata; class Actinopteri; order Characiformes; family Alestidae; genus Ladigesia; species Ladigesia roloffi. The sequence goes on from JBBKCR010000101.1 coordinate 21,715,283, forward strand.
AGCTGGACCTGCGGTCGGTCGGCCTGGGCCGCTCGGGCAGGCAGACCAAAGAGAAAGCCTTCTTCGTGGTCTTCAGCCGGACGAAGAAGCGCGGCCTCTTCTACAACGAGATCAAGGCTCGCTCGGGCCACGACAACAAGACCGTGTACGAGTACCTCTTCACCCAGCGCCGGATGAGGCGAGCTCCCATTCCTCGAGTCAAGAAGCTGCCCCCAAAGATCCAAAAGTCCCGCTGCAACCGCAAGCAGCTGCACGTCAACTTCAAGGAGATGGGCTGGGACGACTGGATCATCGCCCCTCTGGAGTACGAGGCCTTCCACTGTGACGGGGTCTGCGATTTCCCTATACGTTCCCACCTGGAGCCGACCAATCACGCCATCATCCAGACCCTCATGAACTCCATGGACCCTCGCTCGGCACCGCCCACCTGCTGCGTCCCCACCAAACTCAGTCCCATCAGCATCCTGTACATCGACTCGGCGAACAACGTGGTGTACAAGCAGTACGAGGACATGGTGGTGGAAAGCTGTGGCTGCAGGTAGCAAGAAATTATGGAGGAAGCATAAAGCCCCTGGAAAACGAACAGGCAAGAACCTTATGGAAGGTTTTGTGTGGGTTTTTTGTGATGCTCTCTCCTGATGGGCCCTTGGAGATGGCCAGATTGAGCTCATTGGACTATTTAGAGACAATGGAGGAGGAACTGTCGTCAACTCTGCAAACTTTGTTCAAATCTCACAGTATGGCCAAGCTCCATACTGAGGATCACTAAACACTTGTTAAGAATCTGTTTAACCTTGTTAGAATGACTACAAGCCTGACTGAATGTGGGCACTCCCCATTTCAGCTCAGCCCTCAAAGTGTGAAGATATCTTGGTTTTGCTCAGTTCTGATCAGAGGATGCATCTTCTGGACTAAGGCTGTGAATGTGTGTTCAGAAACTTTAAATGTCTGGAAACAATCACCACTGAGGATACCTTCACCATTCCAGACATTCTACAACAATGCAGAATTCTATATTAGCAGAAGTATATATATCCTTATTTTCCAAATCTGAGTTCAGTTAATTAAAGATCTCGAAGTGTTATGTGTAAAGCCATATAAACGTATTTTCTTGAGTACTTCAGGATGGAGGAAGCATATAAGCACTGTATTCGTTACATCCATGTATTTTTGTACTGAGTTTGCCTGAAGAAGCATCTGGACCATTGGAGCTGGAACATAGACCAGCTGAGATGATCTGGTTGTAGACCAAAGTTTAAAAGATCCACCACTTATAATTCTGAAGACAATTTTCAGTATATGTAGCATGAAAAAAGGACAAAAATAAGATAATTAAGATTCAGAAACCAATCAAAATTGTTTGTGCACCAGAAACACATCTGTAGAAAACGGGACATGCAAAGTTGCTGCTTTACTCTGGTGACACAGTCAGTGGCCAAGTGCCTCAAACGCACCACTCACTGTGTCGAAAAGTCTATTTTCACTAATAAAATATATAGTCGATAGACTTAATCTCTGATTCGTATTTTATTGTACAAATGGACAATATTTTTAAACTAATTTTCTGGGCAGTAAGTGTTTTTTTTATTATCTAAACAATTTAGCATCAGGATTAAAACAAATAACAGCAAGAATAGTTTGTTGTAATTTATAAATGCTTCTATCTTAAAAAACAGGAGGGCAAATGCTATATTTACTTTTATTGTAAGTCACTTTGGAGTATTCTATTAGTTTGCTCACCATAAAAGTGTCACACAGTACAACGGACAGCTTCAATGTTAAAATGATAAAAAGTCAAAAATTGAAATGAATAAAAAATTTTAAATATTTGGGGGTTTGGACAGTAGCAGCTTGTTGGTCAGAAGAATACAGTCAAAAGAACACAGGTTTGATCCAACCATGGAAGCATCACTCACTCATCTATAGCATAACATAAAAAGAATAGCATAAAAGCCTCTCCATCACTCATTTGGCACTATTCCACTGGTACAAATAACCGTGCCATACTGTGAACAAACGTTTTCCTGTAACAGATAAAGCAACCTGAACCCGAGCCGAAACTGAGCTGCCCGACGGCAGGGCTGAAAGAGGGCCGCACCCAAGTTGACCGCATCACATCTTTCTGATTGGCCAAAATGTCATCATGACCTGGAAAGAGGCCACTGTTTATTTACTGTCCGCACAAACAATGGAGACACAAACCAACAACTGGGAAATCGGCAAAGTCCAAACTGTACTACGGTTCTCACCACATTGATAAAGTATGGAGGGAAAAAAACTATAAATAATAAAATACAATATCAAAATCTTCTCTGACAGAGAATGGACAGTTTTGGGATGACTGGTCATAAACTGTGTGGAGGGAATTGAGTCAGAATCTCTGTTACCAGACGGAAATACACTGAAATATCAAAACATGATATAAAATCAGTAACAACACAGTACAGTTTAGATACAGCATGGTTCCTGTTTGTCTATGGAAAAGCACCTGCTAGCATGAGCATCTTTTAGCAGACATTATAGAATTAGTGTTCTCCTCCAAGCGTGTTGAGCTCCTCGCTAACGTTCCATTAATGCCAGTTCCTAAGGATAGAGTGAACCTTAGAGGTCTTCACCAGTATGGAGCAGGAACCATGGATATGTTTAGTTCCATTATCAGCACATCATGTTCTTTACTGAAGGATTGATTGGAAAACCAGAAATCTGCTTTTTGTGAAGAGCTTTCAAGACCGTCAAGCCATTGTAACAACATACAGTTTACTTGTTTATTCCATATATTAATAAATGCTTACTGCCCAAATCTATAGGCTCTCAAATGACTTTTGCCGCGACTGACCGCACCTAGTGCAGTCCAACTGCACGGAACGTGTGAACGTCTGTCTGTCTAATAATAAATAAGTGTATTATATACATGTCTTGGGTAAGCATGAGAGCAGAAACACAACTTGTTTTACAGGGTCAAGTTTCGCTTGTCACTGTAAGTGGCCCTGGATTGTGGCAAAGTGTCAAAGTGGATAATATAGAACAGGGTTGAACTGTCTCATAGAAAGGTGTTGTGTTTCCACATATAAGCAGAACCACATGCTCGCTCAGAGGCCGGAGCGCTTTTTAACGGGGAACCTAATTGAATACAACTTTAATTGCCCACCCATTACCCTGTGTCGATTTCACAATGATATTTTGGGAGAGCTGACAAAAGCATGTCTGTGTGCATGCGCCGGCCGGAGGACACCCACTAATCCCACATCTTGAGGCTCTCTAACTTTTATAGAGTTCTTGCGGCTTTCGGACGCGTTTCCTCATACCGAGCCTCTCTCCCTCCCTGTCTCTCTCTCTCTCTCTCTCTCTCTCTGTCTGTCTCTCTCACTCACTCTCCCTTTGTGTTTGTTATCAGATCTGGCAAGGCTACCCTGACCGATGGTTAACATTTTGTAAATGCGGCCTTATATTTCCTTGACAGATGTTTGAGGAATTTTATCATGAACCTGGCCAATATGTACTGAAAAAAAGGGTTCAAAAAAAGAAAGGGATAGAAGATAGACGGACATACGCTCGCGGAGGAAGAACAGACCTATGTTAGGAAAACATGAAAGACCCAAAGTAATATCGAGGTAATAAAAGAGGAAACGATTAAGAGTCCTACTGCTCTGAAGTGGTTGTGTGTAAAAGCACGGAGAGACCCTCGCCCCGTCGAAAGGCTCGTCTATAAAACATCTTTCCAGGGAGTTCGTGACCCCAGCCTCCTTCCTGACCTCCTGCTGGGTTACAGGGCAAAACTCATCTCTTGCTCAATTCGCTCCCCCCAGAACGCCTTTATTGGACCAAAGGACACATATATGAAGCACACCGCTTTAGATGGAAACCTGGTGAGGCCACTTGCACACATCATAAATGAGCTGAGCCAAAAAATGAGAGGAGGGTAAAACCGAGTGCTCTTGCCACATTATGAGAAATCAAACCATCTGTTTCCAGTAAATGTGCCTACCTGCATAATCCAGGGGTGCCCAGTACAGCGGGCCCAGGCTTTTCTGTGGTAAGTAACATTAACTGTGTCCACCCTGGGCAACCGTGAGCAATTGCAAGGTGAGAAGGTAATATTAAACATAGTAACAAACGTCTGGTGAGTGAGAATCATTCACTTATCTCAGTCCAGCTTATTTCTCCCAGACTAGGCTGAGCTCAGTTTAACATCATAGGAGATTCTGAGCGCTCTCTCCCAATTTCAGCTGAAAAAATCTAATCTCAGGACAATCTTGGTTCAAATGCACTTTATTTTCTCTCTCTTCTCTAATCTTCATCTTCAGAGAAACCAGAAGATCCAAAAGAAAACTTGGTTTCTTATAAATGAATCTGTACAACACCTGAAATTCATTTCTACCAAAATAATTGATCCATAGGTTTAAGAGAAGAAACTGAGAAGCCAATAAGAACAGCAGAAGAACTTCTAAACTGAACTTCAGATTTTTTCTTTTGCTCCTTATTTCTCCTTAAGGCAGGGGTTTAGGAGAAACAGTACATTGTTTTGAGACAATAAAGATCCAATGATAGAAAAAAATTTAATTTTGAGATTGTAAATTGGGATCCAGCTGAGATTAGAGGAACTTTTTCTCAGGAGCTGAATTTGAGAAGTGCGAGAAAATGGGCAAAATCTCGTACTGATGTTGAAGCGAGCTTAGTTATGTCTGGGAGAAATAGGCTGGACAAAGAGATCTTACTCTGAATGTTAGAGAGGAAGTAATTTAACGCCACTAAAGCTTATCCGTAAAGAAACATGTCTTTCTGTGAGGCCTTTAGCCTCTTGAGTGGGATTTTCCAGTTTAAAGACCCCCAAACTCTCCTTCCAATGATGTATGTTGAAGGTGGGAGGAACTTCTGAAGAATTACAAGGGCTTTGGGGCAAATACTTGAGGCCTTCTGCTAAAAATGGGAAGGTCGCTAGGTAGGAAGCCGAACATCACCTTTGCGTTTATTACCCTCGATATCGGAGCACTGCTAATGGGTTTGTGGGAGTATTGCATGATGCCTTTTGGATTTTGTAGTGACACGGCACTGGCAGATGAAAATGAGGCACAACAGTGAATTCCTTCACAATTATGAGGCCAAAGAGTGTAACAAAGGACCCTGCAAGACGTGACAAATCACATTAAATACTAACTTTAGGTCGCAATGCCCCTGTAAGAGGATTCGGGCCAAGATTCCATTGCTTCTCATCTCTCTCTCTCTCTCTCTCTCTCTCTCGGTTTCCTCCACAGACATTTCTCTTATGAGTCCTTCTTTCAGCTCACTCACCCCCCCCACTCTTTACCGAGTGTTGGCTACCGTGCTGAGGTCCTCACAGGCCGGACAGTCCACATTTTCCTCCCAGCTCTGGGGATCGGCTTCTGGGAAATCAAATAAAGTGAGAACACAGTGGATCAATGGCCTGCACATTTTCATTCTTTCGTGCTTTCATGTCTCGTGTCTCTGGACCTCTGCCGACACTTCCTCGCATCGGGGCGTTCCACCGCGAGACAGATAATTTTTCTTTTTATTTGCCCTCCCTGCATGATCATCGCGGCTTGTAACGTGGCTCCCTTCACGGCCAGACGGATTAATGGAGATGTTTCGGGCTCTCGCAATAAATCCACGTCGCACATCTGGAGAGGCAGAGCTGTGTACTCCGAAGGTGCTGCCAAATCTCCCAACGTCTGCATTTTCCCTCTCTCTCTCTCTCTCTCTCTCTCTCTCTCTCTCTTCCCCCCCCCCACCCCTCTTTCTCTCATTACACTCCAATGTGGCCAACACCTGCAGAAATACATTTCCAGTCGCGACTGAAGCCACAACTCTCGGAATGTTCTCCGGCCACCCTTACGGGATGTTTATATATATATATTGTATAATATAATGTAAAATGTATAATGTGTGTGTGTTTTCTTTATGATGTTTATTGTGGTATGCCGGCCATGCTTTCTCTTCTCGCCCAACCGAGAGGGCGGAGGCAGGATTTACCCTAGAGCTTCTGCCCTGTTGAAAGACGAAGACTAACATTCTGGGCTGATGTGTGGCACATTGTAAGCATTCGGCCTCATTTCCAGGCTTCAACAACATACAGCGCAAGTCCTTCAGTTTTGGGCCCTCTGCTCTAGAGTGTCACATTTAAATACATAATTATTTTTTAACGTACTGGAATCAAAACAATAAACAGAGTCACCTTGTTCGAAAATCTACAGAAAATACCAAACTGTCCTCCCTGTCGAGGGTGTACTTATATCTTAGCCGTGGCGTGGCGAATGTGACCTTTCTTTACTAGTGTATATCAGCACAGGGTGGGGTCAGAAACAATAAGTATTGTATCACGATTATTTATTTCTATTTGAATAATATACAGGGAAATTGGGGGCCATTATAAAATCATATGTAAAAGATCCCCAAGGGGTGCTAATAGAACCCAAACCACACCAGCAGGATCTCATATGAACACCACAGTTACTTGTCTGGTCCTTAGATATGATGAAGAACCCAAATTAAAGCAAAAAAGCTCAAAACTGTCTGCTTAGCAACAGCAACACAGCATTTTATGGACATGATATCATGAATATGCTCTTCAACCATCAAAAATATCTCTAAAACTATTGTGTGCCAACATTGTAGACCCATGTAGACACTGCACAGTTATAGGCAAATATTTTGACCCCCCTGGTTAAAAGACTTCTACTTCTAAAAATTCTACTTTGTGCTACAGACCCTTATTGTATAAAACAACATTTTCATGGACTGACATAGATTCAACTAAAAACAATGTACATTTGTTTCTTACTAATATTTAACTATTTTGTGGACGACATTTTTTATGTCCCGTATTACATGACCGTTTTTTTTTTTTCAAAATAAAAGACCTTAAAATCAATAAAATAATTTAATTCTTTTTTTCTGTGTGGCCCGGTACTAAATGATACACAGGCTGATACTGGTCCATGGCCCATGGTTGGGGTTCTCTGCTCTACAATTTCACATTATAATACATAATTGTTGTTTAACACACTGGAATCACAACAATAAACAGCGACACTGACTGCTAAAATATACAGAAAACATGCATTTGTCCTCTCGGTTTCAGGGGGTATTTATTTAATAACAGTGACGTACACCATAAATCTCAACCATTCAAATAAAGAATCAAGTAAACTGACTCAGCCAAGTAAAGTTGCCTAGAAAATAAGCTTTAATTTTACATTTATGTGACTTAAGCCTAAAACAGGCTTCATTTTATGAAGTAGATTTTCTTGATTAACTCGAGTTGCATAAATTAAGGCCAAGTGTATATGGTTAAAGTAGACTGGACTGAATAACTTAATGTAACATTTAGCCCTTGTGTCGTTTTTTGTTCGAGTTTGTCCTGTTTGCACTTGTTGTCTTTTCTGGAACTCACAACCATCCGATCTCAGAAACATAAATTACACTCATTTTTTAAATCCGCACCTAAAGCCCATCTGTTGGAGCTCGCCTTCCCTCTCTGATTCATTCCCGCTGTCTAAACGCTCTAAACTGAATACGCTTTTTATTCTTTTCTGACATTTCTTAGATGTTTTCCATATTTATTACTTAATAATCTTTCGATTTTTTAAGCCTGCCTCGTTTTCTTGTTTCGTTCATTTGTAACCTGTGACATTGTGATCATTATTATTATCGTTTCATTATTTTTCATACATTCCTTTGTTGTGTAGAGTGTCCTTGAGGATTCTGAAATGTGCTTTTCGAATAAAATGTCTTAGAATTATTATTCTGTTCTGCTCTTGTGTTGCACCACAGTCCTGGAGGAACGTTATTCCCTCTTTATTATGTACCGTGTGCACAGTCCCGTATGACCGACTGATCACTTCCCTTCACACGGCAGAAAGGATAATAAAACCCTACTTGACTTGTCCTGACTCAGAGTTTTCGGGTTTAAAACGGCTGATCTTGAATCTCTCTGGACTTCACTGTAGTGTGTTGAGGAAAGGAACTTCACCAGATGCTCTGTGGATCCGTCTCCGCTGCCAAGCAGCCGCTGCGGACGTCTGCGCTGGGCGTTTTTACGGCCTGCAGGTACGGCATGTGTTCTGTCAGAACTTTTTTTTTATTGCGCTTGGCCAAAGTATGAAACCCGAGCCCGGTGTGTAAACACGGTTACGCCACTTAAAACAATGCCGGCCTGTTAGTGGCTGACTAACTGCCCCAGCTTCATGTACACAATGATGTCATTTCCTGTGTTAAAATGTGTGTACGCGCTCGGCGGAACGCCGTCCAGCAGACGAGGTGCCTTGTGTTATAAAAGTCCAGCGTTTAAACCGCGGCCAGCAGCGGCCCGGCCATTTAGGTCACTCGTGTCATGTTTACGTCAAATCTCTGATCTGCCCTCGGAGCCAGCGGACTTTAAATCTCCCTTTATGTAACTCCATCCAGGGTTTGATGCCCCTAAGTAAATAATTCATATCGTTTTTTGCGTCATATTTAATAACTTTTCCTAATTTACTGGGGACAAACTGCGTAAACACAGAACCATCATGATGCTGTGGTTTCGGTGGCCGAACACATTTTGGAGGTCGGGGCTCTTTCAGCTTGACTACAAGCTGTTTAGCTTTTAAAAAAAATAATAAAACATGAAATATCAGCTTTTTACACTGTTACACTGATTTAAGCTGTTTTAAGATCAGAACTGATAAACCTTATGGCAGAAAGTGGCAGAACATACAATGCCTTCATATATATATATACAAATACAAGTATAAGCATGTGTATATGTACATAGTTTTTATACATATATGTATATATATATATATATATATATATATAGGCATTGACAAAACAATTATAATGCACCAAGATACACTGCACACATACATCATAAAAACTACACTACAAAAATATAAATAGAAACATTTGTTTGTGTATGTAAATGTATATATATGTAAATGTAAACATAGTATAAGCATGTGTATATGTACATAGTGTTTATACACACACACACACACACACACACACATACATATATATATGAACCGTTTGGATGATATTGAGGGTGTTTATGCTGCAATATGCATTATTATAAACTTCAAAGAACTTCCGTCTGCTTTGGTTCCCTACCTGAGCAGAACCAGACCTGCAGGAGGGAGAGAACCACCGGCAGGTCACACGACACGGGGGAGACGAACATCTTTTCCACCGGAACTTTGATATTTGATTCACTGGGGAACTTCATTACACGCGTGTTTATTTTAAAGCTCTATTTAGGCGAATTAAGTAAAATAAAGTACAATTTTGACATTAAAATTTTAATCTCATCCTTTTCCGGAGGTTTAAAGCGCACCGGCCCGGAGCGTCAGGTGACGCTGGTGAATCTGAGGAGAACTTGAGAGTTTCAGAAGTGCTGCACAAACAGGGAGAGAAAATCCCGTTTCCTCCCCTGGACGGAGCCGCGGACTCGGCTCTTCTGCTGGGGGGAGGCGCACAGAGACGCCTCTGTGTGAAGGGCCTGAGTCAGCGGGGCCTGATGGGCCGTAATGACGTGCGGGTTTGTGCGGAGCCTCTCGTCATTACTCAGCTCCTCCTGCTCAGGTGCTGAAGAATAATATTTGCAGGACGGTTCGTGGTATCAGCGGCAAGAACGCGTCCACAAACCGCTCCTTTATTCTGGACCCGCGTCACTCCACCCTCCCCCTCCCCCCACAATCAGAGCGCCTCCTACACACACACGCCCTCCCCCTCCCCCCGCAATCAGAGCGCCCCCTACACACACACGCCCTCCCCCTCC
>JBBKCR010000101.1:21740975-21751885 GCA_037577295.1 Ladigesia roloffi
CATCAGTGTGTCGTCACGAGCCACGGGGTGTAATCTGGACGTGTCTGTGCATGTTTTTTTATTTTGAAAGGTCTGATTCCCGTCCACTTCCATTAAATTACTACCAGACTGCTACGGCTAAAGCTAATAATCTGCGTTTGTGTTCTGCTGAGAAAACTTTCGAATTGGATGCCCTGGGGGTAAGCAAATAAACATCAAATTTTCATTTTGGGTTGAACTATCGCTTTAATATACTGTTTTTCCAAAACATGTACTAAATTTCACAGACCTGTACCTGGATTACATTTGTAACTTTTATCCACGTGTTGAGACTCAAATGCGTCTCTGGTCAGACTGAAACCTGATCACTGTGTGACAAATATGCAAATCTGCTGTGCTGCTTCTCATTTTTCAGTTTGAAAGAAAAGCTACAGTGTTTATAGGGAGACGCTGTTTAGAATAATGATATCCTGCATCATTGCTTCACTAATCCCCGTTTGTTAAAATACATTGTATGTAGTGCTGGGCAATGAAACAATAACGATAATTATCGCAAAATAACTTTTCCTCGATAGAACCAATTTCGTAGTTGATAAAAAATCGCTAATAGATTTTGTTCCATCTAACTAGCGACTAGAAGCCAACTATAAAGAGAGCAGCGCCGTGCCAGACCAATCGTGTGAAAGCGTAACAGAGCGTAGCTGCTCAAGAAGCAGCTGAAAACAGTAGGAGCGCAAGCAGGAAATGGAGAAAATGCTTAATACTTGAATTACAAATTTTTAAACAAAAATATGGATGGAAATTCACCTACATTTCCATGTAAAATATAACCATATTAATGTTTTTTTTGTGCCGTTGTGAGAACACGCTTTTGGGAGGTTAAATACGTTGTAATCAGGGGCGGAGTGGGATTGAGACACAGCCCGGACTTTCCTCACCGGCTGGCAGAGGTTCTGCGACTCGGCCGAAAAGGCAGGCTGGAACCGCTGAGCACCACACAGTAGGGATGCTCCGATCGATCGGCCGATAATCACATTTAATGACTCGATCGGTACTCGTTAAACTTGCCCGATCTGAGGAACCGATCACAATCGATGATGTCAGTGCTTGAGGACTAGGGATGGGTCCCGGACCCCGTACTTTATCACCTAATTATAAAAGACTGCAGTATGAATAAACTCCCACGCATGCACACGCTTAAAACAGGACAGAACTCGCGCGCACACGCACAACAGAGAACTTTTGCGGACAAATGCACAACAGGAGAGAACATTTATAGTATTACTTTATCTGAAAAGAGTAAATGGTGTTCAGTGAGCTTACAAATCAGTTATATAAACTTGAAGGATCAGAATCGGTATCGGCCGATCACCTAGAATCGGTACTTGGTATCGGTGGCAAATATCCTGATCAGAGCGTCGCTACCGCACAGACGTCCTTTTCCAGAACGCATAAATTGCCAGTCCGCACCTCTTGTTTATCGTTTTGTTCTTAAAGCCCAATAGTTCTATTACTATATATTAAGTTATAAGTGGCTGTTGAGCTCAGTTACCATCTAGCGTCTGCTTTAACCGGCGGGTCTCTGCAATACAGTCCTCCTGAAGCGTCTGAAGAAGACGCACTGCTGAGCAGTAAATTACTGATGTAAAAAATATTGGTGATTACCCGTACATTAATTGTATTTTTATTTTTACTAAAATTACACTAATTTATTACTGTATTTACCAAAGAATACGACAACGCATGCCAAAGTAAATGCCTGTGCATGAATTACAGAACAGTCTCTATGGGCTTACCTTTATGTTTTTGTTAAGTGTAACGTATTAAACTGAGTTTAAAATGAAACTTAAGTGTTTTGAAAGCATATGTGTGGCATATTTAGGGTTTACACTTTAATTGTGTGTATTTATTATACTAAAATGTATAGTGTATTTTTAATCATATTGTCTTAAATTTAATTTAAAAATATAGTGTATTGTGCACTTTTAACTACTGCTGTATGAGCCAAGTGCAATAACATTTGGTTTGTGAACATTTTTAAGGAGCTTTTTAGCAGCAGTGTTCCCTTTAACACAGTTCGAGTAAAATATTTCAGTAAATTTCAACTAATGTGATTGTTCTGACCTTTCTGTGTTTTGCAGGGCCTTCTGGAGAAGTACCTCATACCCAACGCTTCCCAGGCAGAGAGCAAAGTCTTCTACCTGAAAATGAAGGGAGACTATTACAGATATTTATCTGAGGTGGCATCTGGGGATTCAAAGAAAAGTGAGCAGAATGTGTTGGCTTTTCTCATTTTAATGCAGGAGAGAAGAATAAATTACCATTTAACAGCAGAACATCAAACACTGAAGACAGACTTCCTATAGAGCTTATTTTAGAACCGTCAGTATCATGGCTTATAGATGGGCAGTCATGAATTAATATTGAACATTGCCTCTGATTCTTATTATGGTAGGAATATACCTTTAAAAAGTGGAATTACAAGTAAATAGTAAAGATAAAAATGAAAGATTAAGACTAACATTAAAAATATATAAATACTAAAAGAAATATTTTAAGAATAATAATAATAAAAAAAATAATATAAATAATACAAATAAAACAGTGTTAGGTATGATTTTGGTCTCAATCATTAAACTGCTTGAATGAAACTGCATCATTAATGTACTCCAGAATAGTCCACCAACCAAAAATATCAAGAGTGGTTCAAGACTTTAGCACAGTAATACATGTTCTGCGTTAGTAATGTTGGATTTTGCTCTGTCGACATGCTAAATTATTAAAAATCACAGAATTTGGGCATTTAAAAGCTAAGCAGAAAGCTGATTTAAAGTTTGTGTAATGTAGCATTAGATATAATGTCCTCCTTCCTCTTTTTTCACTCTTGGCTAAAGCTCTGTAGATGTGAACCTGAAGCAGTTTGGGAGCTCTGCTTCACTGCGGAGCTCCGAGCTTTAATAGGATTGAACAGGCCATGGGCAACCATGAGCTCTGCGAGTGAAAAACAGCTTTAGTGCTAGAGTGTGCTTGGGAATTGAAAGGCTTTGGGCTTGGTGGGCCCCCGCTGACCCAAAATGGAGCTGCACTAGGAAAGAAAAAAACGTACTACAGTAAAAGCACTTGTAGTTCAAAATAATATAAAAAATAAAATGCGGAACCAGGAACGAGGATCAAGGCTGTGAAGCAGGTGCAGAACCGATGGGTGTTTTCACCCCGACCCCCAGGGGGAAAAAAATAAATGCATTCCATAATGACTGAGAAAGCTGTAGAACGGAGCATGAAGGACATCTAGAATGATTTGTATTTAAAACATGACTGACCAAATCTGTAGGCAAGACATTCATCACTTAAAGAAGGACTGTAAATAAATGTTTACAGCATTAATAAAACCTTGATGTTGAAATGCTGAGATACACTGAAATGCCTTCTATCAGTCAATAATGCCTCGATTTTAAGTTTTCACTGACTGTGTATGCACCCCGCAGTACGCCCACACACCAAATCCACACACTGGTTACATGATGCCTCCATCTGAGGCATGGATTTTGGAATACTGTACTATAGAGAAGCCCTGTATCAAAAATGGAAATTAAAATTAAGAGTCTTGTATCTCTTGAAATGACTTGTTTTTTTTCCCTGATTGTCCTTTGTCTCACAGCCACTGTGGAGAGCTCTCAGAAGGCTTACCAGGAGGCGTTCGAGATTAGCAAGAAGGAGATGCAACCAACGCACCCCATCAGGTTGGGTCTAGCCCTCAACTTCTCCGTTTTCTACTACGAAATCCTGAACACCCCAGAGCAGGCCTGCAGTTTGGCAAAGACGGTGAGTAAAATGCGAAAACTAGCTCAAAACGCAAACATCCCGAACACTTCTGAGGTGCATTTTGATGACACACGTTGCTTTGCTTTAGTTTACATTTCTATAAATAAACTCATCAGAAAATTCAAAGAAGGCGCCCTGTAGAGACTGAAGACCTGAGCTTTGTGTGTTGTAGGCCTTTGACGAAGCGATTGCCGAACTTGACACTTTGAACGAGGACTCTTACAAAGACAGCACTCTGATCATGCAGCTACTAAGGGACAACCTCACTGTAAGTATCTCCGCACAGTTTTATTATCTTAGATTGAGCTTCATTCTCAGATCAATGCAAAATACAGTTCAGCTCAAGTTAAAGCCAAACATGCAACGGGAAAATAGTGTTTAATAATTAGTGAGATTTTTATTTTACATACACATCAGTATCTGTTAAAGCAATTAAGGCAGATCTGTCATTAAAAAATTAAGGTTGTTTTATTTACACTGCACTGTGAGTTGTCCTTTCTCACATTAATAGCATTTGTATTAATGTATGTATTCGTCATAGATTTATTTATTTATTTATTTATTTATTTATTTTATTTAAGATTTAGATTTTTTTATTTGTTCATTTGTTTTATGTTTGTTTTAATTTAACTGGGATTTTAACTTCCATGTGTTTCTCTAGAACGCCTAACTTTACATAACACTATTTATTAATGATTAAATATACAAAATGTTTGAAAAATGATTGGGATTCTTGATTAGGGGTTTGTCGCCCTCTTCTGGTGCCGAAGAGTACTGTCCTAGAAAAACAGAATATTGCTGCTCTCGGGCCAAAACAAGTCTTTCAATGCAAGGCAAGAGTTGTCTTAAATGCTTTAAACGATATAGAATTTCGTTCAACATCCCATTTTAAGTTTTATTTCGACAGCAAGACTATGTACTTGTGAACACAGAGGTTAATATCAATAATTCTGCCGCAAAGTATTTTCAAATTGCATATAACTTAATTTCTGTTTCTACAGCTGTGGACATCAGAAAACCAGGGTGACGAAGGGGACGCTGGCGAGGGAGAGAACTAAAGTCGCTGCACTTCACTGTTGAATCCACCTACACTCTTTATCTTACACATACAGCCCATAGTACCCTGCTCCATCCACTTCACCACGACTCCCCTTTCTGTATGACGAGCAGCGCAAATTGTACCTGACCTACAAGTCTTTGCCCCCCTGAAATCATGCAACAGGGTAACGTTCAGTGGTTCGGAGGCTGAGAGAGAGAGAGGTGTGTGTGTGTGTGTGTCTGCCTGTGTGTGTGGGGGGAAACCTAAAAAAAGAAAGAAGGACCTGATTGAGTAGTGAGGCCATTCTTCTTTTTCTGTCCCTTCTTTATCCCCTGAATATTTTTTTAAAAGATACTTCTTCTCTATCAGGTTATGCATTATAGTGCCCCCTTCCTCTTCTCTTCTGTAGTGCACTGGCGAATGCTGGTTTTATTGAAAAGGTTATTAAAATGTCCATTTAATTTAACAAACACTGTGACGCTTATTTTTCCCTCACGTCTCCACAGACGGACAGTCAGTCGGACGACGGGCTTGGGCCGGCCGTACAATTCCGTTGCGACCTCATACAGAAAGGAAGAAAACAGGCTGTATTGTGACACTGACTAACATGCATTACTGTCGTTGCCGTGTAATGTTCGCCATTTTTTTATTATTATTTTTGCATGAGTCTAAGAATGAAATAAAAAGGGACCCTAGGTTTTGTCATTCCACTGCTACTGAGTTCTAACGAAGAGCTAAAAACATTCCATCAGTTCGTGAGCGGAAAGGTCGCAGATCAAACTGGAGAATTTCCCCGGCGTGCCGGTCGGAAGGGCGGACGGCGTGAAGGTGCTGTTTTAACATCAAATTCTAGATCCTTCTCCCTTTTTTACAGTTTTGTTTGTTTTTTCTTTCTTCGTAATAACTCACTGTTTTAGTTTAACACGAGACTGTAAAAGTTGTAAACATAAGGTAAATATAATTGTCTTAAATGGAGATGTAAACCTGCTTAAACACAAAAACCGTTACCTTAATGGATGTAGTTTTATTTAGGTTTGTGTTTTTCTTTGCCTTCGAGTTTCCTTCTTCTTCCGAAATCCCAGTGCTGGCAGCTCGGCTGTCGATGGTTGATTTAAAAAAAAAAAAATTTATTTAATTTTATTTTATTCCTTTTCACCCCCTCTTCCAATTGATCAGTAAAATAGAAATCCATCTTCTGGCCCACATGAGTCCATTGGAGCTTCACTATGTTGTGTTTGGTGGGAGTCCATCTCCTGGCCTCAGGTTAAACCTGGTTTTGGGTTAAAGTGATGGTTCTCCAAGCCAGATCTTCTGTTCTGATGTAGGACCAGGGATGGTCTGTGGCTGGGAGGGGACTCGAGGATGGGACGGTGGCTCAGGAGGCTTTGTGAGAAGATCTGCGGAGATACACGGTGGTCCAGATGAGCTAAGCTCGTCTCAGAGGCGGGCCCGAGGCTGGAGGGGGCGGGGCCGTACGAGAGGCTGAGAGAATCGAAAGGGGTTTGGCTTAGCTGTTCTCATTCAGTGTCACAATACCATGTCCCATCGCCATGACATTCCACTTAGGTGTAGAACTCATCCGTCTCTGGCCGAAGACAGCGTTCATGCACTGAAGAAAAAAAAAAGTCTCTCCCCTTAGCTGAACAAATGGCAGTTATTCTACGCTTGAGAAAAAAAAAATACAGTAGTGAATGTGGAGCCGAGCCTGTCTGTATATTTGGTATCTCCAATTGCTTTGTTTTTACTGACCAGTATTCTGCCTACAGTTAGCTTCTGTGACGGTTTTATCGCTTTAGCGCGCACGTGGTTGTAAAAACTTAGACTAGCTTAAGAGAAAAAAAAAATTTAGAAAAAAAAGACAAAAAAAAATTATAAAAAAAAAAAATATATATCCTACTACAACCTGGTTATTGACGTAATACTAGATTTGTGTATGTCTTTTAAACAGTTCTAGTTTCACCTTACATGTTATAATCAGGAAAGTGTAAAAGACAATTTAAGTGAAATAAAAGTTTTATCAGTTCCAAATTTCCTTGGATTTTTTTTTCCCTGGCTGTGCTCTTTGCGTATTCAAAGGAGAATTCCATCCGTTATTCAGCCTCTACGTTATCATCACTGAGTGGGTTTGGTATGAACGACTTTCTGTGGCGGCGAATGGAACCAGAGGTCTTGATGTCCATGAGTGAAATTCATGGTCATTTTATTTACCATCTAAATCCCAACAGTGAACATTTTAATGTAACATTGACGTTAAGAGGTTGGAACATACAACACATTGCAGACCAAAGTCTTTCAACAGTAATATCGATTTTGAGATGTAAAGAGTAGATTGGTTATCTGATTTCCGAGTGGAACCAGACATCTCCAACACGAATCCAGCCGGTCTGTGCACTCTGTGTTTATATGGATGTAAAATAGTGAATTAAAACACATTAGGGACTATTTTGCCTCACAGCACCCTGCATGTATCCCTCCACCATGGACAGGCTTGAAAGATTTTAAGCCAAAACCTTTTAAAAGTCTTGATCATTAACACAGACATCCGGTTCCATTCAGTTTCATACAAAATCCACTCTGTCCACCAGATTATTTCAAATTGGTGAAATTCTAATCCTAGTCTTGTTTATGTCCACATACACATTTTGAATTATTCTTTACTGTTCAAACATTATTACACTTCACTCAAGCAACATTTCCAGCCTCCACGTTTTTGATATTTTAAAAACAAACAAAAAAAAAAACTCAGAATGGCATTTCGGAACAGTACAAGTTTCTTTATTGTCAACTGAGCACTCAAGTATTTCCAATGATACATGAACATGTAGAACACAGTGACTAAAATTACATTTAAATATAAGAAAAGTGACTTAGTTCTTCCTTACATAACGACTCGTTCAGTGGTTCTCATGCGTTTGGTTGAAGCTTACAATGTACAAGCCCAGGAGCACCTGCACTTTCCTACTATTGAGTTGGTCATTTGGTATTGTAACCTAATTTGCAACCTATTTTTAAAGCGTGCTTATAAATAGTACAACAGCCCATGGTGTTATTGCCATGACTACCTGCAAACAGGAACGTTAAGGTTTATTACATGCATACCTAAAGAAAAGCAAGATTTTATAATTAGAATTTTTCATAGTAGGACCTGTAATTTGCAGGAACACTGAGACACGTCAGAGCTCATCTTGTGCTGAGCAAGAACTAGCTTTCTAAATAAATGACATTTACCTTATACCCTAAAAAGTACAAAAGGTACAAATCAGTGCAGTGTAATTGGAGAGAGACAGTATATTAAGTGCATAACACGACCCAGAACAATGGAACAAGGGTACGAATTAAACCAGACAGAACTGAGGCTTCATTTCTTCACAGCGTACGCGGGATGCGTCGCCCCAGTAATGATACCGTCTTGGGGTAAATTAAATGCACCCATTACTGATGAAGAGTAGGGAACTCTAAACATTTGGCCATGTTACAAAGTCACATTCCAAACAATTACCATCCACCTCAATGCAACAACAGAAATGTGTCACAAGAGGTGGAGCAGTTCTGGGAGGCAGATGAATTTGAGGCACTCGAGGGATTACACTCCTCATGTCTGTGGGAGCTTTACCAAAAAAAAAAAAAAAGAAGAAAAAGAAAAAATGAGGTTATTTCATCTTCTGGACGTCCTGTAGCAGCTTCTGTGCGGCTGTGTTCTTTGGCTCGATTTCCAGCAAGCTGTTGAGATCCTGCATGCAGGCTTTCTTGTCCTGAGGGGAGATAAAAGACCATTAATTACAACTGCATTTGTACCTTCAGTGTTGCTGAATGGCATAGTTATTCATCTAGAATGTTCCGTACCCTGTCTGAGTACTTGTGTACGTTTCGTATCGCAGTACCTGTGAAAGCTCTGTTTATGTGGGGGTCTGTTATCTCAAGTTCTAGTTAACTGTAGCTCTGGTTTAGTCAGGGGCGTCGGAAGCATTAAAAATGTGAGGATGGTGTGGGGGTGGGGTTTGGACAAATGGGCGGGGCTTGGGGTGGGGGCGGGGTTCGGGTGCTCGGCGTCCAACTCACCGCATGCAATGTTTCCAGTGGTGTGTGTCCTTCTATCAATTTAATAGAGGGGATTCTTTTGCGAATTATTCAAGGTTCAACAGCGCTGAGGGAACTCATTATTTATGTTAAATGTGGGAGGTCCAAACCAATAATGATGAAATGCGAGGTTGAATGGCGACGACACCCATGGGTTTACTCACAGCCAACCAGGTGTTTTTTTTAATCTGGAGAGATGACCGCACTGAGCGATCAATGTTCTACACTACAGCTGCACGGTGAGGACAAAATATCAAATATGTGATTTTACTGCTACATATTGTGATGGTGATATCCTTTAAGAATAGGAAGGTTCCCATGTCATCATATTTTTGGACATAAACAGGCATTAAGTCTGTAAATACTGGTTCAAATGGTACATCAACGTCCCACATCCATACAGTCCATATATTAAAGATATGCCACAAAAAAACGCCCGTTTTTATACCCGTTTTTGTGATGTCACAAAACGAACATTTAAATGTATCGCCTTATTCTGGCTGCAGCTGTTTAGCTCCGCCCATTCATGCACGGATTCTCCAGCACATTTAAGGGTTAAAATTGTAATTTTGTTGGACTACATGAAGACCTTGATTCATCAGAACACCCAGAAACTCACCTGGAGCTGGGACTGTTTACACCATCAGACACACTGTGGTTGGTTAGAGGCTCATTTGCATATTGCAGCCTTCTGCAATCCCAGTACTGCAGACACCAAATATATTGTGCAGCCGTGGGGCACTTTTAAAAGTTCCATCCATAGACCCCAGTTTTGTACACTTAGAACCCCAGGAAGTAGTGTAACCAAGTACAGTTCTCTACTGCTTTGCAATATGATTTAAAAAAATGATCAGATTAGTGAAGCTGATTTCACACAGTAAAAGATTCTGGGACTCTTTAAATAAACCAAGTGCAGTATAAGATGTGTGATGTGTGCAAATTGGCCATTAATGACTCAGCAGTTATTCATACAAAGAATGAGCTTGCGGCTAAAAAGTCCCTGCAAAGGTCCTATTCTCAAATGGATATTAAAAAGAGACAATTATTGTCCTGCACAATCATCACAATAAACAACCTTATAGCATGATTTTAAATATACAGTAAGAAATGTAACATTTTGTCTCATCGAGGCATTATATTATACAATTTCTAGGTTTTTTTGTTCATTTTTCGATGTGTTCACTGGTTGACATAAACAATCATTTTTTTTGGAGTAAAACAGGCAGTGTGTTCCCCCGCTTTTTGAAGATGCTAAGTTAAATGTTGAATGTCATTTTCCTGTGTCACAAAGAACCAAAGTCACTGTAATTTAAAAACATCATAAAAACTACTACTACGCTACAGGAGAGTTTAAAGAGGAGAGAAAAAATGCCTCGTGACGACACGAAGGTGCAGGACACAGACAAGAGACCACAAATGATCGCAAAGAGTGACCCGTCATTCGCTTTAATATATTATATTGAAGTATCGGATCGGGACTTGGTAGATACTCAAAATCAAATGACTCACGCCAACTCAAGGGCAAAAAACCCTGATCGAGACATCCCTAGAGTGTACTGATACAATCTTGAGTGTTAATATAATTGTGTAGCAGTGGAGAATGTTTTAGAGTGTTTGGAACTCTCTGGTACTCACTTTAAGTTCCTTGTAAGCCTGTGCACGTCTGTACAAGCCTTTAATGTTAGCAGAGTCCAGTCGGAGAGCCTCCTCACAGTCCCTCACGGCTTCTTTATACATCTTTAGGGACAGGTAGCACAGAGCCCTAGGAGCAGAGAGACAATATTATTATCAAGTGCAACTTACAGTCATTAACAACAGTAAGACGGTCACTATAACTAAACACCAGGACAGTCTTACAGTGCTTCGTCACAGGGACAGTCTTACAGTCATTAGTAACAGGGACAGTCTTACAGTCCTTCGTTACAGAGACAGTCTTACAGTCATTAGTTACAAAGACAGTCTTACAGTCATTAGTTACAGAGACAGTCTTACA